>CAUYRH010094312.1:0-36618 GCA_963574655.1 Perodicticus potto
GTGGCGGGCACCTGTAGTCCCAGCTACTTGGGAGGCAGAGGCAGGAGACTCGCTTGAGCCCAGGAATTGGAGGTTGCTGTGAGCTGTGATGCCAAGGCACTCTATCCAGGGTGACAGCTTGAGGCTCTGTCTCAAAAAAAAAAAAAAAGAATGGCAACTGCAACAAAAAATAGCCAGGCATTGTGGTGGATGCCTGTAGTCCCAGCTAGTTAGGAGGCTGAGGCAAGAGAATCACTTAAGCCCTAGAGTTTGAGGTTGCTGTGAGCTGTGACGCCACAGCACTCTACTGACACAGTGAGACTCTGTCTCAAAAAAAAAAAAAAAGACAGTGACCTGTGTTATAAAGAAAACACTAGAGGGTATGACGTAGTGACAGGATAGCCCTTCTAGTCTGGATGGTTCTGAAAAGGGTAAGGTTAACCCAAGGCAACATTTGAGACAAGAGGGATTATATGAAGCTAGCCATGTAGAAACTGTAGGAAGAAGAAACCCCAACAGTGAGATCAGAGTTCGATGTTCAAACAGGAGAGGCTTGTGTGGCTGGAGTTAATGGCTTGGTTGCCCTTGTGTGTGAAGCAAGGCCAGAGAGGCAGGTAGGCAGGCTTGAGCCAAACTGGGTCTTATTGGTCATGTCACTGAGTCTGGATTTCTTTCTAAGTTCAATGGGACACCATTAGAGGGTTTAAGCAAATAGTGGTATAACTGATAACAATGTTTTACACAGATCTCCCAGACTACTGTGTAGAGAATGGGTTCATGAGATGGTGCAATTATGGAGACACATTAGGAGGCATTCTGGTCCTTGGCGTGAAGGCTGGTTATAGACGTGGTATTAGAGGTACAGAAACTGTCCCATACAGGACTTGATGACAGACTGGATATGGGGAGAATTACAAAAGAAAGGAATCATGGACATCTTTCCTATTTCAGGCTTGAAATGACTTCCTATTATATGTAGGAATGCTGGGAGGAACTGAAAAGGGTCACAAATCTGTTTCAGCCATGTTCTACGTGAGATGGCTATTAACCCTCCAAGCAGAGACATACACAAGTAGATAGACTGTGACTCCGGAGCTCCACAGAGAAGGCAGGATTAGAAAAGAGAGTGATCAGACAAAGAGGATACCATCTACCAATGCACTGTGCCCCTCTCCCAGCTGCTCTTCCTGACTCTTCTGCTGGATTCCAGCTCCTGGAAGCACGAGGACCTGCTGGCTTGGAAGAGGCCCTGGAAGGTAAAGAGAAGGGAGATGGCCACCTACCCCGTTCCACTTCCAACCGCCGCTGCCTCTCTCGCTCCTGATCCGCCTGCATGGCCTTCATGTGCTGTAGCACCTGCAAAGAAAGAAGAGAGCTCTCTGAACTACACATAGTAGTAGTCTTCACAGCACATGTCTGCTCAGGGAAGTGTCAAAAAAGAGACAATCTTCAGGATCCTAGATTACCACTGGCCCTGGTAGTAATGCAGAGCTTAAATAGTTAACTCACTCTCTGTATCACACATTACTGTGCCAATTTTAACTGGAAAAGAATCACATAAGCCCAGGTCATTAAAGTTATCAGAAAAAGGCTCGGCGCCTGTGGCTCAACGGGCTAGGGCGCCAGCCATGTACACCTGAGCTGGTGGGTTCGAATCCAGCCCGGGCCTGCCAAGCAACAATGACGGCTGGAACCAAAAAATGGCCAGGTGTTGTGGTGGACACCTGTAGTCCCAGCTACTTGGGAGGCGGAGACAAGAGGCTGGCTTGAGCCCAGGAATTGGAGGTTGCTGTGAGCTGCGATGCCAAGGCACTCTATCCAGGGTGACAGCTTGAGGCTCTGTCTCAAAAAAAAAAAAAAAAAGTTACCAGAAAAAAATCTGTGTAATATGCCAACTCAAATCTGTAAAAAGTTCTTCCACTTAGGGCCTGGCATGGTGGCTCATGCCTGTAATCTCAGCACTCTGGGAGGCCCAGGCAGGTAGATTGCTTGAGCTCAGGAGTTCAAGACCAGCATGAGCAAGACCCTGTCTGTAAAAATAGCCAAGCCTGGGTGGCGCCTGTGGCTCAGTGAGTAGGGTGCCAGCCCCGTATAATGAAGGTGGCAGGTTCAAACCCAGCCCTGGCCAAACCTCAACAACAACAACAAAATAGCCAGGCCTTGTGGTAGGTGCCTGTAGTACCAACTACTCAGGAGGCTGAGACAAGAGGATCACTTGAACCCAGAAGTCTGAGGTTGCTGTGAGTATAATGCCATGGTACTCTATACTCTATCAAAGGTGACAAAGTGAGACTTAGTCTCAAAAAAAAAAAAAAGTTCTTCCATTTACAATCATTCTTATATGCTTGCTTTCATATAATCCTCCCAGCAACAATGTGAGGTCAGCATTTCCTCCAACATTTTTCCTGACCTCCCCTCTTTTGGTATGTTAGGTCCCCCTCCTGCCCCTATGGAATTCAATACAGCAGTGGTCCCCAATCTTTTTTGGCACCAGGGCCTGGATTCATGGAAGATGATTTTTGCATGGACTGAGGGCAGGGGGTGAGATGGTTTCAGGACGATTCAAGTGCATTACATCTCCACCTCAGATCATCAGACATTAGATTCTCACGAGGAACACACAACCTAGATCCCTTGAATGCACATGTGGTTTACAATAAAGTGGGTGATCCTATGAGAATCTAAAACTGCTGCTGATCTAACAGGAGGCAGAGCTCAGGCGGTGATGTGAGCAATGGGGAGCAGCTATAAATACAGGTGAAGCTTAGCTGCTCCCTCGCCTTCTGCTGCTCACCTCCTGCTGTGCAGCCAGTTTCCTAATAAGTCACAGGCAGGGACTGGTACAGGTCTGCCACCCAGGGGCTGGAGACAGCAGCAATACAAGAAACTGCAATTACTTGCTCCCCAACTGTCTCGATCATAACACTGCAAGAGCAGAAATGTTATTCTGTCTGTAGGTGCCGCAGGTGGCCATAGCAGTGCAGAACTCAGCTCATCACAGGCATCCAATACATGTATGATGAACGACTGATTGGATTCTCATTTCAAAACGAAGAAAACCAAGACTGTAGCTCAGTGGTTAGGGCACTGGCCACACACTCTGGGACTAGCAGGTTCAAACTCAGCCTGGGCCTGCTAGAACAACAATGACAACTACAACAAAAAAATAGCCAGACATTGCGGCAGGCACCTGTAGTTCCAGCTACTTGGGAGGCTGAGGCAAGAGAATAGCCTGAGCCCGAGAGTTTGAGGTTGCTGTGTGCTGTGATAACACGGCACTCTACCAAGGGTGAGAGCTTGAGACTCTGTCTCAAAAATAAAATAAAATAAAATAAATAAACAAAAATTTAAAAAAAGAAGAAAACCAAGATAGATAGGGTGATTAGTACACTGCACATGGCTAGAAACTAGTATAGCTAAGACCTGGGTGCAGATCCTCTGAGTTCTTAGAGCAGAGCTTGTTCAACTCACTTTCACCAATTGTACAGAGAAGAGCTCTAAGACAAGGGCCCAAACACAACACCCCACTACTTGGCACTCTGAGCTTCCCTATTCCTCATCAACTCGCTCATGCATAACCTCTAATTAATGCAGCAAAGATTCTCACTATGGGCTCAGTGCCTGTAGCACAGTGGTTATGGCACCAGCCACATACACCAAGGATGGCGGGTTCAAACCCAGCCCGGGCCAGCTAAACAATAATGGCAACTGCAGCAAAAAATAGCCAGGAGTTGTGGCAGTTACCTGTAGTCCCAGCTCTACTTGGGAGGCTGAGGCAAGAGACTCACTTAAGCCCAAGAGTTGGAGGTTGCTGTGAGATGTGATACCACAGCACTCTACTGAGGGCAACATAGTAAGACTCTGTTTCACTATGGACAGTTGTAGGAGGAGACAAAAAACCTTCTTTATCAAAAAAAAAAAAAACCCAAAAAAATCTTTATCTGTATCTTTTTTTTTTTTTTTTTTTGTAGAGACAGAGTCTCACTTTATCGCCCTCAGTAGAGTGTCACACAGCTCACAGCAACCTCCAACTCCTGGGCTCAAGCGATTCTCTTGCCTCAGCCTCCCAAGTAGTTGGGACTACAGGTGTCGTATCTTTTTTAATTTATTGTTGGGAATTCATTGAGGGTACAAGAAACCTGGCTACACTTGTCTATATATTTTTTTGAAGCTGGTATTACTCTGTTGTAGGGGATGGAGTAGCTTGGAGCCCACTGTAATCCTGACTACCACTTACTATATGACCTTAACTAATGACTTAACCTTTTCTGAGCCAATTTTCTCATCTGGAAAACAGACATAAGATATACTTCTCTGGCCTGTTGTGACGATTAAATAACTTATCTCATGCTGGCTGACTAGCATAATCCCTGGCATTACACGTCCTCAAGAAATATTGCTGGCCAGGCGCAGTGGCCTATGTCTGTAATCCTAGCACTCTGGGAGGCTAAATTGGGTGGAAGGCCTGAGCTCAGGATTTTGAGACCAGCCTGAGCCAGAGCAAGACCTCCTCTCTAAAAATAGCTGGGTGTTGTGGTGGGCGCCTATAGTCCCAGCTACTTGGGAGGCTGAGGCAAGAGAGTAGCTTAAGCCCAGGAGTTTAGAGTTCTGAAGCTGTGACACCACAGCACTCTACCAAGGGTGACAAAGTGAGACTCTTTTTAAAAAAAAAAGTCGGGGGGGACGGCACCTGTGGCTCAAAGGCGTAGGGCGCCGGCCCCATATGCCAGAGGTGGTGGGTTCAAACCCAGCCCCGCCCAAAAAAAAAAAAGGGGGCGGCGCCTGTGGCTCACTGAGTAGGGCGGTAGCCCCATATACCAACAGTGGCAGGTTCAAACCTGGCCCCAGCCAAACAAAAAATAGCTGGGTGTTGTGGTGGGTACCTGTAGTCCCAGCTACTCAGGAGGCTAAGGCAAGAGAATCGCCTGAGCCCAAGAGCTGGAGGTTGCTGTGAGCTGTGATGCCACAGCACTCTATCGAAGGCAACAAAGTGAGACTCTGTCTCTACAAAAAAAAACCTGCTACTTGTCTTCTTTACCACGAGAAAGAGAATAAAGAAAATCTGAACTATTCTAAGCTAAGATGGCAAAAGCATCTTATTTCACTACTGCACTAAACAACCTACAGGATAAGCCTGTGTATTCAAACCTAATTCCTTTTATTCTTGGAAACTTCAGACCACAAACAGCCATCATAAGAGGGACTAAAAGAAGCAGGCCTCCAAAAGGATCTCCCTTCAAAAGCCTGGTCTGAAGCCATTAGGAACCCTGTTCTGAGTAACCTAAGACTCGAACCTCCTCGCACCTCTCCCTAAGGAGTCAAGCTAACACAAATGGCTGCTCAACAAGGAGTTGCAGGATCTGGAAGAAGGGTAAGTATGATGGTGAGAGACAGCCCTAGTTCAAAGTCCCTAGTTCAAATATTGACTCTGAACTCTGAATATTAAATAAGCATTAACCATTCAGTTGGTGTTAGGGTAAACAGCTGGTTAGAGACATCCCTCTTTACCTTGGCTATGAGTGCTACCATCAGGAGCTAATGGTCTGAAAACAAAGGCAGTTCAGAAGTGGGACAGACTTACCTAGTCTAGACTGTGAGCTGCTGGAGGGCAGATTTTATCTACCTACCTTAGTTCACAGCATACAGTAAGCACTTGAAGAATATTATTGAAAAAACTGGTTTTAAAGGGTGCTTTAATATGTACTAAACTGATGATTAGCTCATAACCCATACACAAGGTCAGAGCTGGGAAAGCCTAAATAATTCCTGCAGACAAGAAACCTCATTCTGACTCACCCAAGCCACTTTCCCTACAAAGCCTGAAATGTGCTGCAGCTCTGAGGCAGCAGTGTCAGGGACCATGGCTTTATTTTTTGACTATTTTTTTTTTGAGACAGAGCCTCAAGCTGTCAGCCTGGGTGGAGTGCTGTAGCATCACCGCTCACAGCAACCTCCAGCTCCTGGGCTTAAGCGATTCTCTTGCCTCAGCCTCCCAAGTAGCTGGGACTACAGGCACCCACTACAGCACCTGGCTATTTTTCAGTCATAGCCATCATTGTTTTTTGGTGGGCCCCAGGCTGGATTTGAACCTGCCAGCTCAGGTATATGTGGCTGGCGCCTTAGCCGCTTGAGCCATAGGCGCTGAGCCCTGACTAGTTTTTTTTTTTGTAGTAGTTGCCATTGTTATTTTAGCTGGCGCAGGCTGGGTTTGAACCTGCCAGCCCTGGTGTTATGTGGCCGATGCCCTACCTACTGAGCTATGGGCATCACTAGACCATGGCTTTAGTTATCACATGCACACTATGGTACCTAGAGCTTTGTATGGAAGGTATATGCACTTGAAAATTATTTTTGTATGTCAAAAACAATGGGATATGATGAATTTCATATAGTTCCATATAGTGTCTATTGAATAAAGCAATGGATTAATGAAAGGTGTGTATATGCTGAGAATTTGTTGTGTCAGAGAAAAATGAAAGTAATACCCACTTAGAGTTCTAAGGATTATGAGATGGTAGATGTAAAGCATTTAGGACAAAGAAAGAGTAATCAATGGTAGCTACTGTTAGTCTTCAGAACAGACCTAATTCCTAAAGCACCAAGGGTTGTGTTTTGTTTCTTTTGGACATAGGTCTCACTGTCTGTGGCCTCCTCACAGCATACTGCAACCTGAAACTCCTAGGTTCAAGTGATCCTCCTGCCTCAGCCTCCTGAGTTGCTAGAACTATAGGCATGCACCGCTACGCCTAGCTTATTTATCTATTTTTTTTTTTTTTTTTTTTTTTGAGACAGAGCCTCAAGCTGTCATCCTGGATAGAGTGCTCTGGCATCACAGCTCACAGCAACCTCCAATTCCTGGGCTAAAGGGAGTCTCCTGCCTCCGCCTCCCAAGTAGCTGGGACTACAGGCGCCCGCCACAACGCCCAGCCATTTTTTCGTTGCAGTCGTCATTGTTGTTTGGTGGGCCGGGGCTGGATTTGAATCTGCCAGCTCAGGTATACGTGGCTGGTGCCTTAGCCCGTCGAACCACAGGCACCAAGCCAGTATTTATCTATTTTTTGTAATAGATGGGGGTCTCATTCTTTTTCAGGTTGATTCCAAATTCCTGGCCTCAAATGATCCTCCTACCTCAGCTAATAGTGCTAAGACTGCAGGCATGAGCCGCTGCACCCTGCTCCAAACAGGATTTCGCTGAACACCTGTACTATTCTCACCTAAGGGAAATCAGTTGTCTTCTTAGCTACGTGGTTATATTTACTTTGTCCTTGATTTTTTTTTTTTTTCTAGGCAGAGTCTCATTCTACTGCCCTGGGTAGAGTGCCATGGTATCATCATAGCTCACAGAAACCTCAAATTCTTGCCTCAGCCTCCTGAATAGCTGGGATGTGCTTCATTTCTTATAACAATGGGTGATGTAAATGAAGAAATTTTAGCAACTCTGAACTAATGATAAGAAAAAAAGCCATTACTTTTGAGATTCACAGTGGAGACTCATCATTCACACACTGAACTTACATTAATGCTAGTATTTGAAGTTAAGGTTTTTTTGTTCAACATTCTCCCTAAATATAACAAGTCATCTGGTGCTCAGCTGAAGCAGCAGCAACCTGTTCCAAAGCTAGAAGGAAAAAAATGACTATAGTTGGAGCTACTGAGAGATGGGTACAGTGCTGTTCTTAATAAGCAGGATAAGGCATCTTCAGGGTTACGGATCACTGGCAGTGTCTGCCTTGCATGCTGCCTTTAGTGCCTTGGTTCTACATCAGATGACTCAAGTGTAATCAAATGCCAGGTTTGCCCAAGATGTGTTGTTCTGGTTTCTTTCTTTCTTTTTCTTTTTTTCTTTTGAGACAGAGCCTCAAGCTGTCACCCTGGGTAGAGTGCTGTGGCATCACAGCTCACAGCAACCTCCAACTCTTAGGCTCAAGTGATTCCCCTGCCTCTGCCTCCCAAGAAGCTGGGACTACAGGTGCCTGCCACAACGCCCAGCCATTTTTTGGTTGTAGCCGTCATTGTTGTTTGGTGGGCCCGGGCTGGATTCGAACCCACCAGCTCTGGTGTATGTGGCTAGTGCCTTAGCCGGTTAAGCCACAGGCGCTGAGCCCTTTTTTTCTTTTCTTTTTTTTTTTTTTTGAGACAGAGCCTCCAGCTGTCACCCTGGATAGAGTGCTGTGGCATCTCAGCTCACAGCAACCTCCAATTCCTGGGCTCAAGCGATTCTCCTGCCTCCGCCTCCCAAGTAGCTAGGACTACAGGTGCCTGCCACAACGCCCGGCCATTTTTTGGTTGTAGCCGTCATTGTTGTTTGGCGGGCCCAGGCTGGATTCAAACCCGCCAGCTCAGGGGAACATGGCTGGCGCCTTAGCCCGTTGAGCCACAGGCGTTGAGCCACAGGGGCCGAGCCCTTTTTTTCTTTTTTTAAGAGACGGGGTCTCCTTATGCTGTTAAGGCTGATCTCAATCATTTGAGCTAAAGTGATCCTCCTACCTCTGCCTCACTAGTAATAGCTGCGACTATAAACACGTACCATTGTACCCATTTCTTTTGGTCCTAGTTTCCTAAGAAAGGAAGTATTGCTAGAGCAGAAGATGGTCTTATTCTGCTACTTGTAAAGTAAATGTACAAACAAAGGTCTCTGGTTGACAGGCTCACAATGGACATATTTCACTGAGACCTTAGTGCTTTAATCAACACACAGCTACAGGTGCCCTGGGAGGCCAATATAAGAAGAGTGGAAAGTCCTGGGGGAGTATGAGACCCCTGGGAGCGTCATACTTACCTTGTTTGCACACTGCTTACATTGCTTCTCATCCAAGCAATCACCTGCCACCTTGGCCAGGACAGGATCCAGGGGATTATCCTTCAGGTCTAGCCACTTTAGGTTCTAAAGAAATGGGCAAAGAAGCCAATTAAGCCTGAGTTCACATATAAATGATTGAGTTACACTCTCTCAAAATGGAACAAAATGAGCAGGAAGAAAGCTCCTCTGTGTTCCACCTACAGGGAAAGCCAGCTGACACAGGATCAACAAGGTGATACTTCTGTCAGCCTTTCTCATGGCTGTGCACCATCAGGCCCGGGCCTTCTCCCACACCTGGCCACAAAACACTGGTTTATGAATTGTTACCTTGAGCTGAGCAAAGCTGACAGGTAGGGTGACCAGCTTGTTGTTGAGGAGATCCAAGTGCTGGAGATTGACCAGACGGCCAAAGTCTGCCGGCAACTGCTGAAGCTTGTTCTTACTCAGGTCTAGCTTCACTAGGTGTGTGAGGCCACAGAAATCCGACTAGAACCCAAAGAGAGAACACTCATGCATTGGGCTCACACATTTTGGTGTAACAGTTTGAAAGTTCCCAAGTCAGAGGTTCCTCCACATAAATCCTGATGCTTCCTTTATCAGCTCCTCAAATGAAAATGGAAAGACACCTGCCATTCCTGGTGCTTATTACCAAGATATGCACATAAAAAGGGCTTAAAGCAAGCCCAAAATACGTGTGTGTTCTTTTGTCCTCAGCTCTCCCTCTAGGCTGTCCTCCACACATCTTCTGGAATGATTGGGGGTGCATTCTGTTGTCCCACAGCATACCCTATGCCAACCTTCCATAGGATCTCTCAAAACAGCACACCTATCCATTTTCCTAAAAGATCAGACACTATTTGAGTATTCAGTCTTACTCTTTTTTGATACTTACAGCACACTTAGCATAGGTGCTCCATGAGTGTTCTTGGAAGAAATGACTGAACAGGCTGGGACCCATTCTACCCATATCCTGCCTCTTCTTTAGCACAGGCCAAACCATCCTCTTAACATTAAACCTTTGCTAAGTGCCCATCCGAAAGTGATGGCACTATCTCAGCTAATGAGGCATTATTCATGCTCTCTGGGGACTTGTAAACACCAGTGAATCTACACTGCAGAGTGAAATGAAAGTTGTCAGCACAGAAAACAGAACAAACTCAGGTTGAAAAATGCACTTGGGATGTGCTGAATGACTTTCTGGCAAAGTGTACAGCAGGTGTGCAGCTGCAAAATTGCTACCCATCTTTAATTGAACACAAAATACTTTCTGGAAGAAGTGGGATCTCAGATGCTTTTTGAATGTTAGATACAGGTTTGAGGAGCTGTAGAAAGATGTTATAGCATTCTCAGGAGAATACTGAAAGGGATATGGACCAATGATCCAATGGAGAAACTGCCAACTTCTGGACTTGAACCCTGAGCCACAGCCCAATAGGAAGCTATCCTAGAGTGTAACAAAGAGTGGCATGACCAGAGTGATGAATGGAAGAGGCAACGATGACAGCAAACTTAGACCTGACCATGCAGAAGAATGCCATGGAGGAGAAACCAAGCATTACCCAGGGGGGCTGAGGGGCTGAATGAATCCAGTGACCACACAATTGAAAAGGAGAAGTAGGAGATGAACAAGAAAAATCCAAAAGATCTGACCACAGATTGGATGTTCTGAACAAAAAAGTAGCAAATCTCAATTGTAGTCCTTGTTTGGGAAGATGATAAGGTAGTCCCATAAAATCATATTCTTTATTGTTTCCCATCAAAAATGCCCAAGAAAACTCTTTACAGCTTTCTCCCTAGAATGCAGAGCAATTTGTCAAGTGATCTCTAGCCTCCTCTATACAATAGGGCGGTGAACTATTTTCCAGAGGAATAAAATAAGGAGGAAAAAAGATGAGCCTAGTAAATGACTCAGCCAGTATCCTGTTGACTTTAGTTTACTGTGGCCGGACTTTCCCACTGCTCTAAAGAATAAGACCTCGAGGGTGGCGCCTATGGCAGTGGGTAGGGCGCCAGTCCCATATACCGAGGGTGGCGGGTTCAAACCCGGCCTCAGCCAAACTTCAACAAAAAAACAGCCAGGCGTTGTGGTGGGCACCAGTAGTCCCAGCTACTCGGGAGGCTAAGGCAAAAGAATCGCCTAAGCTCAGGAGTTGGAAGTTGCTATGAGCTGTGCAATGTCATGGCCCTCTATCAAGGGTGATAAAGTGAGACTCTGTCTCTACGGGGGGGGGGGAGGAGGAGAATGAGACCTCTAGCTGGATTCTCTTCCCACTGAAATAAACCACCCCACCCCGCCCTGCTCTCCCCAACACATTTGGATTTAGCTGCAGCCTTCCTGTAGACCTATTCTGAATTTATGCCTTCTGACATCCACCCACCCCTACTCACCCCCAAAACAGGATGGAGAGGCATGCAGGACTCCAGCAGAAGTCACTGCTGCTTGCTAATCTTACCGGTAGAGTAGTCAGTTTATTGCAAGACAGATCCAGTACGGTGGCCTTTGGAAGGGCAGCCTAGGAAAAGGGATGAGAAAAACATGTCAAACCAACACCTGGCACAATCGAGTGACATCTGCTAATGAAGCATTTCCCAGAGAAAGTTCTCACAATTAGGAAAGGCCTTTAAAAAATGGGACCAAAGTATAACGTTACTGAGGATAACAGAGGAAAAGTAACTCAGTCAAAGCACAATCTAGGGAAGAATGCAAAGAGCAGGAGCCTGGCTGCATGGAGTATCAAAGAAACAAAAACTTAGATTTTTAGAAATTCTTCATAGCCCCTTCAATATATTATCTAGCACCCCCCAACCCCAGAAGTAGGTTCAGCAGGAACTGTGTCTCATTAAGTTTTCAATTTTCATATTCCCCAGTTAAGGGCCTTTCTCAGAGCAGGTATTTAATATATTATATATTGACTGAATCATGAATGAATGACTAAGTGAATGCCAGAGTGCAAACACGGCCCTCATAGCCCAACTCTATTTTCCCATGATGTTCAGGGCTGGAGAGGCTCAGCAAAACTGATCCTTCTTTCTCCCTAGGGCAGTGGTTCTCAACCTTCCTAATGCCACAGCCCTTTAATACAGTTCCTGTATGTCGTGACCCACAGGTTGAGAACCGCTGCCCTATGGCCACGGCTGCACTGAGCAGATCCCTGGACTAAGTGGTTTCAGACACTAGTCCTAGGGCCAAGTTGAAACACAGCTGGCCATCTTGCTGGGGTGGGAAAGAAGGCAAACACTCAGGAAAGGATCTCAGACCAACCTGCACTTTCTATCAGAAAGTCCTAAGAGTAGGGTGGTGACCATAGTTCAGTGGGTACAGTGCTGGCCACATACACCGAGGCAGGTGGGTTCAAACCCAGCCCGGGCCTGCTAAAGAACTATGACAACTGCAACAAAAAATAACCAGGCGTTGTGGCAGGCACCTGTAGTCCCAACTACTTGGGAAGCTGAGGCAAGAGAATCGCTAAACCCCAAGAGTTAGAGGTTGCGGTGAGCTGTGACACCATGGCATTCTACTGAGGGCTGTCTCAAAAAAAAAAAAAAAAGTCCTAAAAATAAACTTTGACCACCTAAAACAGTTCTGGATACTACAGTGGAAAGAACATAATGATAACTGCTACATGTATCAACACTTACTACCTTCCAAGCATTTTAAATTATAACCTCATTTAATCTTACATAAGCGATATGATATGGAAACTATTAACACCATTTTGGAAATGAGGAAATCTCAGAATAAGGACCAACTACCTTGCCAAGGGCACTCAGCTACTAAGCAAGAGTTAGGAGAAGCCATTCTAACCACACTATGACAGATCCACAGTAGAGGAAAGGGTAGACCAAATATAACTTGTCAAAGGAACTAAGCAAAGTGGTGCATCATCCAAAGTGAGGGTAGTGTGTGGGGTGGGAAAAGGAGGACTGAGGGATCTAGCTCCATACTGACAACAAACCAGGTGTGAAATCTCCCTGGAGCCTCATGCCTCAGTTTAACTAGGGTCAGGGGTTGGACAGCGTCGGTAGCAACGCAGTATTCCTGCCAGTTTTAGTGAAATTGGGATGAGATCTTGCCAGCCAAGCCAAGAGACTTCACTCTCTCCAAGGAAGGCCGTCTCAGGGCTGGGGCTGCCAGCTCAGATTGCCGGCTTTCGGTTCTGAGCCACACCCAGGTCTACTAGGCCTCCCCCGACCCCCAATCCCCCGAGTCACTCATTCTTGAACACATCCAGCAACCTCTCTGATTACTACTCTGGATTGGACACGGAGCTGGGTACTTTGAAGGCCCTCCAAATGGGGGAAGATTCGCTTCTTGGCCTGTAAAAAGCCTAGGGCCCGCTAAGCGGACCTTCCCTGTCTTCTGGAACTGCGCCAAAGTGACACGTGTACATCGTTAGAAGAATCCTGCAGCTGGAAGCGGCCTCCCCGGAGACTTAGTTACATATCCCCCTCTTTTAGTTTTAAAGACGGGGAACTAATGCTTGGGAAAGGTGGCCCATGCAGGGGCCAGGGCCAGGTGGCGTCCTCGCGGGACTGTACTGACCAGCTCCTTGACAGGAACCTCATTCAAGTCACTGAGGCTCAGGTCCAGTTCGTTGCCGTCCAGCTTGTCGCGGAGGTTCCCGCCCTTGCTACCGGCCTTGGTCATGGTGACGCCAGCTGAGCGGGCCCCGGCTCTAGGGTCCCGACGGGCAGGCGAAAGGAACTAAAAAGCCGCTAGTCGGTTCAGCGGACTCCCACCCAACCGACAACGCCTGCGCCCTCGCCGGTGCGAGACCGCCGCCGCCCGTCCGCCCGCCGGCCGCACTCTGAGCCCCGCGCCTCGCTCCCACCGGTGCTGCCGCGACGACGACCACTTCCGTGTCCACGTCACCTTCCGCGGCCACTGAGGCAGGCTGGGCCAGAGCGACCCGAACGTGTATGAGAGCGTCTCCTAGCGTCCAGGATGGCGCACTGCACGTTGCCGCTCCCCCGGAGGCGTGCGGGGAAAGGCTCTGAGCTCTGTCCCCTGGTGGCCACCTGCGCATGTCAACCCGCATCGTAGCTGGCAGCACCAGGAGGCGAAAGGGCACGGATTGGGCGCCAGAAAACCTGGGTTCGCATCCAAAATTGACCTCATCGGATCATTCCTATCCCGCTGGATTAGGAGCCGCAGCTGGTTGTCCTCCAGTATTGCTTCCCGTCCTCTACCCACCGACAACCAAATCACCATCATCCGAAAACTCGACTTTCCGAAATTCTCTTTTCTCTCACTGCTTGAGCGGTTGTCTCACTCCTTCCCGTCCACCTTCGTCGGCTCCCCTGTGATATTCCTAAAAATAAATCTGGCCAAGTCGCTCCTCTGTTTAAAACCCTTCAAACAGCCAGCTGCCGCCAGGATGTGAACCACTCTCCTCTCTGTGCTGGGTCCCTCCTGCCTCTGCGGCCTCCTCTCACGCTCCAGCCCTCGTCTGGACTAGATGCCTCCACCCTTGCCCTCTCCTGCAGTGGCCCTGTCTTTCCCATTCACTTTCTCTACCTAGATAATTCCTAGTCCTGGCTCAGCGCCTGTGGCTCAACGGGCTAAGGCACCAGCCACGTACACCTGAGCTGGCGGGTTCGAATCCAGCCTGGGCCCGCCAAACAACAATGACGGCTGCAACCAAAAAAAAATGGCCGGGCGTTGTGGCGGGCGCCTGTGGTCCCAGCTACTTGGGAGGCGGAGGCAGGAGACTCGCTTGAGCCCAGGAATTGGAGGTTGTTGTGAGCTGTGATGCCACAGCACACTATCCAGGGTGACAGCTTGAGGCTCTGTCTCAATAAAAAAAAAAATAATAATAAATTAGATAATTCCTAGTCCTTCAGGAAATTCCCCATCACTGTGAACACCTGGCTGAATTAAAGGTACCTCTTTAGGGCTCTGGCAATGCTCTGCTCTCCATCTGTTACAGAAATGGTAGAGTTTCATGGTTAAGTGGGACCTCTGACATTAGACCAACTGAGTATTAATCCTGGCTCTGCCACTTGCTGCTTAGGAAACCGTAGACAATCATCATGAATCTATGAGAAATGTGGACAGTAATGGAACCTAGGTGGTAAAGTTTGAGAATTCAATGAGTAAAACACATGAAGAACTACAGCAGTGACTGGCACTTAGTGGTACCCAATAAAATGTTTGCTGAAATTCATGATCAGTTACTGATGTACTTTCCTTTACATGTCTGTCTTCCACCCTGGACTGTGAGGGCAGGGATTTTATCTTAACCACCTTTGTATTCCCACCCAAGGATCCCCAGAATTTGAATGTCTGAGGCATGTGAGTTGCTAGTTCAGATGTCTGTTGAATGAATGAATGAAACAGACAATTCGCCCACTTCAAACTTCAGTTTGCTCATCTTGAAATGGGAATATTAGGCCTCTTTGCCTACTTGTTCTGGCAGTGGAAGGGTCCAATCGTTGCCTATGGTGAATGTATCCAGCTTTGTAAGCTTTCTCTGTAAACCTATCTTTCTCTTCCTCAATTAACTTTACTTCATGCTTGCCAAAAGAAAGAAAGAAAGGAAGGGAGGAAGGAAGGAATTAGGAAGGAAGGGGCTCGGCATGTGTAGCTCAGTGAGTAGGGTGCCAGACACATACACTGGAGCTGGCAGGTTCAAATCCAGCCCAGGCCTGCCAAACAACAGTGACAACTACAACCAAAAAATAGCCAGGCATTGTGGTGGGCACCTGTAGTCCCAGCTACTTGGGAGGCTGAGGCAAGAGAATCACTTAAGCCCAAGAGTTTGAGGTTGTTGTGAGTTGTGACATCTTGGCACTCTACCCAGGATGATAGCTTGAGACTGTCTCAAAAAAAAATTAAAAGGAAGGAAGAAAGAAAGAAATCTCATAGGGGAATTGTGCCGATAAAATGAAGCAAGCATAATGGCCTACTCACTGAAACAAATCTTAACTGTGCACACCCCCCAGACACACACACCCCAGTAGGGCACTGCGCTGGGCTTCTGGGAAATAGACAAGGGCAATTGGATAATACATACATTAGCATTTGACAATATCTAATTCCTGAGCATCCATAATCTTATTTTAATAATATACATGAGGAGGCAATGAAACACATTATGTTATAATCCTCCTTTATGGAGGAAGAAGCCAAAGCACCACACAACTGGTTTAGTTGAGAGAAAGACTTTTTTTCTTTTTTTTTTCAGAGACAACCTTTTGCTCTGTCTCGCACACTGGAGTGCAGTGGCCGGATTATCCTCACTGTAGCCTCAAATCCTGAACTCAAGCAATCATTTTGCCTCAGCCTAAGTAGCTGGAGTTAAAGGCAAGAGCCAACACACCTGGCCCTGGCTAATTTCTTCCTTTTTTTTTTTCCAGGAGAAGTAGAACACCATGGCAGAAAGCTCTGCAGGGTCATAGTTGAAGGCAATTGCACATAAGAGGTTGGGCTCTCCACTCAGCCAGGGAAAGTTCCAGAGCTCCCAGGCAAGCCCTCAGCCAGCCTCCCACAGATGGTTCCCACGGTGTCTGGCCCATCCCGCTGGTTGCTGGGATTCCTTTTTTTTAAAGACAGGGTCTCAGTATGTTGCCCAGGGTGGTCTGGAACTCCGGGGTTCAAGCGATCCTGCCGCCTCTGTCTTGGGAATAGCTGGGATTACAGGTGCAAGCCACCATGCCCAGCTAGGAGACTAACTTTTTAATTATAAGCTTGTTTCTTTTCACTCACTACACCCGACTTTTTCTACCCTAAATGAGCCTATAGTCCAAGCAAATAATTATTATCTAAGGTAGAAGAATAAGTGCCCTAACACAGAGAGATCTGTATGTGAAGGTGTAGGGCTGAGTGCATGTATCTTTGAGTGTGATAATGTCAGGTGTTCAAGGCCAGTATGGGCAACATAGACTCGTCCCCCATCTCTAAAAATAAAAAATAAGGACACCTGGGCTGTGCCTATAGCTCAGTGGGTAGGGCACTGGCCCCATATACTGAAGGTGGCAGGTTCAAACCCAGCCCCAGCCAAACTGCAACAAAAAAATAGCGGGGTGTTATGGCGGGTGCCTGTAGTCCCAGGTACTCAGGAGGCTGAGGCAAGAGAATCACCTAAGCCCAGGAGTTGGAGGTTGCTGTGAGTTGTGTGATGCCATGGCACTCTACAGAGGGTGATAAAATGAGATTCTGTCTCTACAAAAAAAATAATAATAATAAGGACACCTGAATCACTTCAGGGTTTGGCCTCATAGCAGGAGGTGTATATATATAAAAGGTATATATAAAAAGGTATGTGTGTGTATATATATATATATACACACACACCTATTTTTTAGACAGAGTCTCACTATGTCGCACTCAGTAGAGTGCCGTGGCATCAGAGCTCACAGCAACCTCAAACTCTTGGCCTTAAGTGATTCTCTTGCCTCAGCCTCCCAAGTAGCTGGGACTACAGGCACCTGCCACAACACCCAGCTTTTTTTTCCTTGAAGTTGTCATTGTTGTTTAGCAGGCCCTGGCCGGGTTCCAACCCACCAGCCTCAGTGTATGTGGCTGGCAGCCTAACCACTGAGCTAGGAATGCCAAGCCTTTTTTTCTTTTTTTTTTGAGGCAGAGTCTCACTTTGTTGCCCTTGGTAGAGTGCCATGGCGTCATAGCTCACAGCAACCTCAAACTCTTGGGCTCAAGCGATTCTCTTGCCTCAGCCTCTCAAGTAGCTGGGATGACAGGTGCCCACCACAATGCCCAGCTATTTTTAGAGCGAGGGCTTGCTCTGGCTCAGGCTGGTCTCGAATCTGTGAGCTCAGGTAATCCCAGAGTGCTAGTATTACAGAAGTGAGCCACCGTGCCTGGCCCTTTTTATCGATTGATTGATTGATTGATTGAGACAGAGTTTCACTATGTAGCCCTCAGTAGAGTACCATGGCATCACAACTCACAGCAACCTAAACTCTTGGACTTAAGCCATTCTCTTGCCTCAGCCTCCCAAGTAGCTGGAACTACAGGCACCCACCACAACACTCAGCTTTTCGTTGCAGTTGTCATTGTTGGTTAGCTGGCCCAGGCCGGGTTTGAACCTATAACTTTGGTGATTGTGGCTGGCGCCATAATCACTGTGCTACGAGCACCGAGCCTTGGCCCTTTTTTAATATATTTTTTACATGTCTTTCTTTTTCTTATTTCAGATTTAGGTTACATCATTTGCATTTGTTAGGTAAAGTTCAAATTGTAGAAATGCCCTTTACCCACCTGTGAGCTGTAAACTGGTACGTTGTGCCCATTAGGTGAAAACTTACCAATCTCCCTCCAACCTCCCCTCTTCCTTTTCCCACTTCCCCCTTTGCCCCCTCCAAATTGAATTTAATTGTGTTCTTCTCTCTTAAGGGGACATAGTTGTTTATCTTTAATAGAATACTTTTCTAAAGGGTGGGATTACAGTCTTGTTATAATTCTCTGCCCCTCTGAATCCACTCTCCTCCTTTCTCTGCCCCTGGGAGATTGCTGCTAACTCCATCCTCAGACTAGGAGGTAGATTTTTTTGTTTTTGTGTAGAGACAGAGTCTCACTTTATCACCCTCGGTAGAGTGCCGTGGCGTCACACAACTCACAGCAACCTCCAACTCCTGGGCTTAGGTGATTCTCTTGCCTCAGCCTCCCGAGTAGCTGGGACTACAGGCGCCCACCACAACGCCCAGCTAGGAGGCAGATTTTTTTAAAGGCAAACTCAGGTGTGGCAGCTCATACCTGTAATCCTAGCACTCTGAGAGGCCCAGGAAGGTGGATTGCTTGAGCTAGGGAGTTCAAGACCAGCCTGAGCTAGAGTGAAACCCCCATCTCTAAAAATAGCTGGGCATTGTGCTGGTAGTCCCAGCTACTAGAGAAGCTGAGTGAAGAGGATGGCTTGGGCCCAAGAGTTTGAGGTTGCTGTGAGATATGATGCCAGGGCACTCTATAAAGGGTGACAAAGTGAGACTCCATCTCAACATGAATAAATGAATAAATAAATAAATGCAGGCTCAGATAGTTCTTGAAGATGGGAGCCCCCAAAGTCCTTTTTAATGCAAATGATCTGTTTATACAGTTTACTTATTTGTATAGGTTGCTTTAAATACTCCCACATGTAAAGAGATACACTGTGTCCTGTAAGGCAGTCCTTCCCAACGTGTAACCTTCAAATTTAAAATAATTGGCTCAGCGCTTGTAGCTCAAGGGGCTAGGATGCCAGCCACACACACAGAAGCTGACAGATTTGAATCCAGTCTGAGCCTGTCAAACAACTATAACAACTACAATCACAAAAAAGAAAAAAAAATAGCTGGACATTGTGGTGGGCACCTATAGTCCCAGCTACTTGGAAGGCTGAGGCAAGAGAATTCCTTAAGCCCAAGAGTTTGAGGTTGCTGTGAGCTGTGATGCCATGGCACTCTACCCAGGGCAACAGACAGACTCTGTCTCAAAAAAAAAAAATCGAAATTAGAAGTCCCTATGAGAGTTTTGTTCTGTTTTTGGTTTTAGACATAAGTAAAAATTATCTTAAAATACATACAGAAGGGGGCCAGGCAAGGTGGCTCCTATAATCCTAGCACTCTGGGAAGCCGAGGTGGTGGATTGCCTGAGCTCACAGGTTCGAGACCAGCCTGAGTCAGAGTGCGATCTTGTCTCTAAAAATAGACAAGCATTGTGGCAGGCATCTATCATCCCAGCTACTTGGGAGGCTGAGGCAAGAGAATTGCTTGAGCTCAAAAGTTTGAGGTTGCTGTGTGCTATGACACCATAGTACTCTATGGAGGGTGACAAAGTGAGAGTCTATCTCAGAAAAAAAACAAATGCCTATAGAAGGATATGACAACAATTATTTATTCATTTATTTATTTATTTATTTTTAGAGACAGAGTCTCATTTTCTTGCCCTTGGTAGAGTGCTGTGGCGTCACAGTTCACAGCAACCTCCAGCTTAGGTGATTGGGACTACAGGCGCCCACCACAACACCCAGCTATTTAAAAATTTTATTTTTTAAATAAATATTTTAAAGAAAAAATGCACATAGAGGGAAAAATTAAGTTCGTATGGAAAGATAAATATACAAAGATTGCCATGAACACTACATGAAATAAAGAAATAGCAAAAACGTCCTGTCCTGGCAGATATTAGGCCTTATAATAAAGGTCAAAACAATAGGCCTGGCCGGTGGCTCTCGCCTATAATCCTAACATTCTGGGAGGCCGAGGTGGGTGGATTTCTTGAGCTCAGGAGTACAAGACCAGCCTGAGCAAAAGCAACACACTATCTCTACTAAAATTAGAAAAACTGAGGCAAGAGGATCTCTTGAACCCAAGAGTTGGAGGTTGCTGTGAGCTATGATGCTACGGTACTCTACCCAGGATGACAGCTTAAGATTCTGTCTCAAAAAAAAAAAAAAAAAGTCAAAACAATATAGCATGGTCATAGGCAGGTGGATCGATGAAACAAATTAGGCTGAAAAGAGATACAAACATATACAAGCTAGACATAAAGTTCTTGTGCAATTTACTATGTTAAACTATTTTAAATTCGCACACAAAGTTTATGCCCACCCTGTATAAGCCTTTAATATATAATTAAGATTGCAGTTAAAGTCAAGTCTATTGGGTGGCTCCAGTGGCTCAGTGATTAGGGTGCCGGCCCCGTATACCGAGGGTGGTGGGTTCAAGCCCAGCCCTGGCTAAACTGCAACAACAACAACAACAAAATAGCCAAGCATTGTGGCGGGACATGTAGTCCCAGCTACTCGGGAGGCTGAGACAAGAGAATCGCCTAAGCCCAAGAGCTGGAGGTTGCTATGATCTGAAATGCCACAGCACTCTACTGAAGGCGAAAAAGTGAGACTCTGTCTCTAAAAAAAAAATAAAAATAAAAATAAAGTCAAGTCTATCAAAGAAAGGAGGAATGGTTGACTAAATCAGGATGGAACATCACTGTGAAACATTATGTGGCTATTAAAGAGAATGAGTAGGAATTATATACATTGAGGGGGGAGGAATGTCTATTGTATATGGCTAAGTTAAAAAATGCAAGTCACTGAGTAAGATGCATGGCATGATCTCATGTTTTCTTTTGTTATGGTTTTTTTTTTTTTTTTTTTTTGAGACAGAGCCTCAAGCTGTCATCCTGTACATGGTTGGCGCCTTAGCCCGTTGAGCCACAGGCGCCAAGCCTATGTTTTTGTTTTTTGAGACAGCATCTCACTATGTTGCCCTGGGTAGAGTGCCAGGGTGTTATAGCTTACAGCAACCTCTAACTCTTGGGCTTAAGTGGTTCTCTTGCCTCAGCCTCCCAAGCAGCTGGGACTACAGGGCCCACCACAACACATGGCTACTTTTTGTTGTAGTTGTCATTGTTGCCATACAACTGCTTTCAAACTTACAGAAATTGTCTCAGCGCCTGTGGCTCAACGGGCTAAGGTGCCAGCCACGTACACCTGAGCTGGCAGGTTCAAATCCAGCCCCGGCCCGCCAAACAACAATGACGGCTGCAACTAAAAAATGGCCAGGGCTTGGCGCCTGTGGCTCAACGGGCTAAGGCGCCAGCCACGTACACCTGAGCTGGTGGGTTCGAATCCAGCCTGGGCCCGCCAAACAACGACTGCTGCAACCAAAAAATGGCCGGGTGTTGTGGCTGGCGCCTGCAGTCCCAGCTACTTGGGAGGCGGAGGCAAGAGACTCGCTTGAGCCCAGGAATTGGAGTTTGCTGTGAGCTGAGCTGTGATGCCACAGCACTCTATCCAGGATGACAGCTTGAGGCTCTGTCTCAAGAAAAAAAAAAAGGCCGGGCGTTGTGGTGGGTGCCTGTAGTCCCGGCTACTTGGAAGGCAGAGGCAGGAGACTCGCTTGAGCCCAGGAATTGGAGGTTGCTGTGAGCTATGATGCCACAGCACTCTACCCAGGGTGACAGCTTGAGGCTCTGTCTCAAAACAAACAAACAAAAAAAACTGCCTGCCTAAAATTTAGAAGTTTTAGAAAATACAGTGCCACTTAAGCACTATGGTTTCTGAGACCAAAAGTCACAGAGAATGGTATTGTACCCTATGAAGTCAATTCCATAACCGCTCCCTGAAACTCCCTGAAACTCACTGGGTATTAGAATTGCACTGGAAATATTTAAGGCATATGCTATGGTTTAAATGTGCCCCTCAAAGTTCATGTGTTAAAAAATGTACCAGTTGGACATGGTAGCTCATGCCTATAATCCTAGTACTCTGGGAGGCCAAGATGGGGAGACCCCTTGAGCTCTGGGATTCAAGACTAGCCAAGCAAGAGTGAGACCCTGTCTCTTTAAAAAATAGAAAAATTAGTTGGGCATTGTGGAGGACACCTGTAGTCCCAGATTTTCAGGAGGCTGAGGCAGGAGGATTGCTTGAACCCAGGAATTTGAGGTTGCTGTGAGTTAGGCTGATGCCGTGGAACTCAAGCCTCAGCAACAGAGTGAGACACTGTGCAATAAATAGATAAACAAACAAACAAACAAACAAAAAAAACCCAAATAAATAAAGTGGGACCCTTAAGAGGCATTTAGGTGATTAGACCCTAATCACACTTAAGAGGCCCTTTCCTTTGAATGGATTAATGAATGCTGTTATCATGGGGAGGGGGGTTGTTACAAACATGAGTCCAGCTCCCTCTTGCTCTCTCTTGCACACCCTCTTACCACATGTTTTCCACCATGTTACTGTGACATAGCAATAAAGCCCTCACCAGATGCGGCCCTTCATTTAACCTTGAACTTCCTAGCCTGCAGAATTATAAAGCAAATAAACTTTCACTGTTTATAAATTACCCAGTGTGCGCCATTATTATAGTAGCATAAAATGGAGGGTAGCCTAAGACAGGGTACAATCTGCCTTCAAATAATTCAGTGGGGATCTAAGACATACATACACAGTTATATCAGATGTACGTAACAATTATGGTGAAAATGCAAAGGAGTGTAAAACTGTAAGCCAAAATAACTGGTTTAGTGTGGCGCCTGTGGCTCATCGAGTAGGGCGCCAGCCCCATATACTGAAGGTGGGCGGGTTCAAACCTGGCCTCGGCCAAATTGCAAAACAGAAAAATAGCCAGGCGTTGTGGCAGGCGCCTGTAGTCCCAGTTACTCAGGAGGCTGAGGCAAGAGAATCGCCTAAGCCCAGGAGTTTGCTGTGAGCTGTGTGACGCCACGGAACTCTACCGAGGGCGATAAAGTGAGATTCTGTCTCTACTTAAAAAAAAAAAAAAAAACTGGTTCAGATAATTCTGACTATGGAGCAAAGGGAAGACTAGGAAGAGGTTAGTTGTGGATAGGCTTCACTAAAGAAGGAGCAGCTAACGGCTGGCCTTGGGCAAAGTATTCTAGGCAAAAGGCAAAGAGCACGGACAAAGGCTCAGAGACCGCAATGAATATGGCATCTTTTAAACATGCCGTAAAGAACTTCTTTTGGATAGACTAGAAAGATTAATTTGACTGCATAGGTAACATTAAGAACTAAGACAAGTTATAGATGTCTTCTGAGCATTAAAGCACCAAATCTCCAAACAAAACAAACAAAAAGATGGCACCCAATATGGTCTGTTCTCCCAAATTCAGTGTGTAATTTTGATTGTGACATTGCTCAGGGAAGACGTAATAGAAATTTTTGCTTTTTTTTCCTCACTTAAAAAGTTGTGAAACCCAAGCAACTTACCACCCGACCTGGTCCAAATGATCAACATACCCTCTTCCTAACAGTCTTCTAAGTATCTCTGTCACAGTACAGTGCAGTCATGCATTGCATAGAAATGTTTTGGTCAACTACAGACTGCATATATGACCACTGTCTCATAAGATTACAATATAGTATTTTTACTGTAACTTTCCTCTGTTTAGATATACAAATACTATTGTGCTCCAGTTACCAACAATATTCAGTACAGTACCATGCTGTACAGCTTTGAAGTCTCAAAGCCACAGGCTCTATCACACAGCCCAGGTGTATAGTAGGTACAGCATACCATCCGGGTTTGTGTAAGTACACTTGATGCTTACACAACAACAAAACTGCCCAATGACCACTTCTCAGAATATATTCCCATTGTTATTAAGCGACACATGACTGCATTAGCATTATTCAAGCCCAAGTGAAACCTCAAAACCACAGACCTCTGTCTGGTCAGAGTACAGGCTGTATAGTTTTGCATAAAATAGCCTATCCTCTTAACTGACAGAATGGCCCTAAAATCTTGCAAAAAGACCTTCCAGTAATTTCTCTCTGCATTTGCCTGGTGAACAGTCAATCCTTTTTTTTTAAAGACTTAATTTGTTAGAGCAGTTTTAAGTTTACAGCAAAATTGAGAAGAAGGAATAAAGACTTCCCCTTATCCCCTTTACCCCCACACATGCACAGCCACCCCTGTCATCGTCTCCCACCAGAGTGGTATGTTTCTTACAAACGCTGAACCTATATTGACACATCATTATCACTGAAGTCCATAGATCACATTAGAGTTCACTCTTGGTGTACATTCCAAATGTAATCTTGGGACAAATGTATACTAACATATATCTACCATTATAGTATCACACAGATACTATAATCTTCTGTGTTCCACCTATTCAATCTTTCACCCTGCCTAGACAATATTTAAAAGGTGCTCTAAAAACTACAAGGTATCAGGTCTCCATTATCAGAATAATAAAAAAGAACACAAGTGAAACTAGGTATTGAGTGCTAAATATAGCAGGGGGCAGTGGAGGTAGGAAAGATATTTAATGCAAGGAAAACCCTGACTACTTACCCTTGCTCTCAAAGCACACTTCAAACATGTCATAATCTTCAGTGGTAAAGGCAAATTTTCCCTTGGTTGCATCCTCCTTGGAGTAGAGAATATGGCCAGCAGAATCTGTGATCTAAAGTAAAAACTTAAGTAAGAATAAGCAGCTAATAATGCTTAGGAAGAGAACTTACAGAAATTGGGGGACAGAGACATTATCTATAAAAAACAGTTGATAGTTCTCATTATGATGACTGTGTTTCAATATCTCCAAAGGCAGAAACTGGATTAGAAGATGAAGTGCAAATATAGCAAATTTTATTCATTTCAATAGCCTAACCATAATGTAGGCTAAAATCTGGGCTGCTAAGTCATACCAAAAAGTTTAAAGCCAAGCTAAGTTACATAAATTGAGGTTTATCAGCAAAAAACTCACATTATAGAATGCAGATTCAGTTTCTTTCATCCCTTACAAAACGGGACATGTCACAAAAATGGAAGTAGCTAATTACTAAAAGGTTATACAAGAGGGAGAAACATATATAAAAAACCCATTTCTTCTCAGATGCTACAATGTTGGGAGCTAAGCTGAAACACGTAGGCCTGGAACAGTTGTTTGTTAATGTATATTACAAAGTGAATTCAAACACATTCTTTTTTTTCCTTCCATTTCAGAAAGTAAATTTGATGTTTTTCATCTTCTGTGTATCTTTTTAATTCATTAAAAAGGAAAAAAAAAACCATTTCTTCTATAAAATGAATTTGATGGGGCAGGGGTGAAGAATAGAATTGGGACACCTGATAGGACAGAAGGAAACGAAGACATGCATAGAGAGAAGAAAATCTGGGAGATCTATTCCTGCAAATTTATTTTAATTATGTCAACAGCTACATGGGAGATAAAATATGTCTCCTAAAAAAAGACATTCTTGGTTTCCATAAATGATTATTCCTTTCTAGGTCCTTAGCTTTAGTTCTTCAAATTTAAACTGCTCCATTTACAGCAAGAGAATGGCCTACAAGCCCAGATGAAGGGGCATATGCTGCTCTAAGTGAATGGCCACATAACAGTGTGGTACAGGCTTCTTTTCTAGAGCACATGGCTTTCAGGAAGGTGATGAAGACACGTTTCATCATCTAAGACAGGGAGCTACTTTGGAATGTGGAATGTAAAAGTAACAGCTTCATTATATTAAATTGTGTACCTTTTTTTTCTTTTCCTTCTTTTTTGTGGAGACAGAGTTCTACCCTATGACCTGAGCAGAGTGCAATGGTGTTGTAGCTCATTGCAACCTCAGACTCCGGCTGTGGGCATCCTGCTGCCTCAGCCTCTGAAGCCACTGGGATTGCAGGAGCTCGCCGCGGTGCCCAGCTGGGTTTTTCCATTTTTTCATGAGTCAGGGTCTCACTCTCACTCAGACAAGCCTCAAACTCCTGAGTTCAAGCAATCCCCCGCCTCAGCCTCCCCCACACCCAGCTAAATTGTATGTCTTAATGCTATTTTTTTTTGAGACAGAGTCTTACTTTGTTGCCCCTTGGTAAAGTGCCGTGGTGTCATAGCTCACAGAGACCTCAAACTCTTAGGCTCAAGTGATCATCTTGCCTCAGCCTCCTGAGTAGCTGGGACTACAGGCGCCCACCACCATACCTAACTACTTTTTTCTATTTTTAGTAGAGACGGTGTCTTGCTCTTGCTCAAACTGGTCTCGAACTCTTGAGCTCAGGCAATCCACCCACCTCGGCCTCCCAGAGTTTTAGGTGTGAGCCAGCATGCACAGCTCTTAATGCTATTTGTTAAAACAGAATTCTTTTATAGATGAAACTTTAAACATGAAATTAAGTAACACATTTGTGCTTACGTATTTAAAGTACTTTACAGCAGTAGTTATTTCTGAGGAGTGAAAGTTCCTCTTTTACTTTATTTCCTTTCAGTTTTCAACAAAGGCATTTATCATTTATGGTCAACAATAATAAAAAAACTATTTCATTTGGATAAAATCATAATAACGAAAGAAAAGTTATTACCACTAGATAAATTTGAAATCATGGGTTAATAAAAAAGGTTTTATGGCACATCTTTTAAATTTCTTAATAATAATAGCAATAATACTAATCAAGTGGCTTGGCACCTGTGGCTCAATAGGCTAAGGCGCCAGCCACGTACACCTGAGCTGGTGGATTTGAATCCAGCCCGGGCCCGCCAAACAACCATGACGGCTGCAACCTAAAAATGGCCGGGCGTTGTGGCGGACGCCTGTGGTCCCAGCTACTTGGGAGGCGGAGGCAAGAGACTCGCTTGAGCCCAGGAATTGGAGGCTGCTGTGAACTGTGGTGCCACAACACTCTATCCAGGGTGACAGCTTGAGGCTCTGTCTCAAAAAAAAATAAAAAAAAATACTAATCAAGTATCTTCTGCCATCCAGTATCATTCATTAATTTGTCAAGCATTCATGATATCTAGATCTGTGTAGGTCACTGGGATACAAGGTTGAGTAAGAAAGATGGTTCCTGCCTTCAAAGGCAAGGTTATAAGTCTAAATGAGCAGAAGGATAAGAAATAAGACACCTTCACTGTGGTTTTGATTTCTATTTCCCTAATGATTAGTGGTATTGATCACCTCCTTATATATCTGTTGGCCATTTCTACAATGTGTTGGAATCATTTCACAATGTATACATATATCAAAACATCACATTGAATATCTTGAATATACAGAATTTTTGTCACTAATACCTCAATAAAACTGTAAAAAAAAAAAAAGCCCAGGCCTGGTGGCTCACAGCTGTAATCCCAGCACTCTAGGAGGCAGAGGAAGGCAGATCATCTGAGCTCATGAGTTCAAGACCTGAGCTAGAATGAGACCCCATCCTAAAAAAAAATATAGCTGGGGATTGTGGCAGGTGCCTGTAGTCCCAGTTACTTTGGAGGCTGAGGCAAGAGAATCTCTTGAGCCCAAGAGTCTGAGGTTGTTGTGAGCTATGATACCATAGTACTCTACTGGGGGTGACAAAGAGAGATTTTGACTCGAAAAAAAAAAAAAGAGAGAGAGAAAGTTTCACTGCAATGTGAAAAGTGTGCTACTAGAGGTATGTACTGTGCCCTGGTATGGAAGGTCAGGGAGGGTGTATAGGGGGAGGTAACGTATGAGCTGAGTCCTGAAGGATAAATCTCAATCAAGGGGAGAACAGGGATAAAAACATTTAGGGCAGGATACACAGTGAATATGAAAGCCTGGAATCCAGAAAAACATAAATAAAAAATGGCATCATCATAATCTAATAGCTAATGTTTATTAAACACTAAGTGTTTCATATGCATTTTTTTTTTTTTTTTTAGAGTCTTGCTCTATTGACCAGGCTGAAGTGCAGTGACACAATCATAGCTCACGGTAACCTCTTATTCCTGGGCTCAAGCAATCCTTCCCCCTCAGTCTCCTGAGTAGCTGGGACTAAAGGCACACATCCCCATGTCCAGCTAATTTTTTAATTTTTTGTAGAGACAGGGTCTTGCTATGTAGCTCAGGCTGATCTCATACTTCTAGCCTCAAGCAATCCTCCTGCCTTGGCCACCAAAGTGCTGGGATTACAGGTGTGAGCCACTGGGCCTGGCCTGTGTTTCAAATTTAATCCTCACTATAACCCTATAGGTTAAGAATAATTTTCCTGGGCAGCGCCTGTGGCTCAGTGAGTAGGGTGCCAGTCCCAAATACCAAGGGTGGCAGGTTCAAACCCGGCCCTGGCCAAATTGCAACAAAAAATAGCCAGGTATAGTGGTGGGTGCCTGTAGTCCCAGCTACATGGGAGGCTGAGGCAAGAGAATCGCCTAAGCCCAAGAGCTGGAGGTTGCTGTGAGCTATGATGCCATAGCACTCTACTGAGGATGACAAAGTGAGACTCTGTCTCAAAAAAAAAAAAAAAAAAAAAGAATTATTTCCTCCATGTTTTATAGGAGGAAACCAAGACAGAGAGAGGTTAAGTCGCTGAAGAGGGACTGGTCAGATCATGTAGAACTAATATACCATGCTAAGAAGTTTAAATTTTATTTAGTACCAAGTAGAGAGACAATAAAGAATTTGAAATTAGAGTAAGGTGATTCAACGTCAATTTACAAAGATGAATCTGAGGTACTATAAAGACAGACTAAAGAAGGACAACACTAGAGATAAAGAAATAGGTTAGGACACTAATCCAGTACTCCAGTTGAGAAATGAGGAGGGCCTTGGGTATAGAGAAAAGAGGACAGAGTTGAGGCATTTTAAGAAGGCAGACTTTATAGGACGTGGTCAGAAACTAAATGCCCACAGGGATGAAGTGAGAAACCGAGTCTAATGGACCAACATTAGTAACAGGGAAGCGTGGACACTGTGGCTTATGTGCCAAACTAGAGAAGCCAAGAATGCCATGGCAATCTAGGCTTTCAGATCTCCCAATTTTCCAAAGGAAACTAGGCATTTTAACTTTTATTTGAAATCTCCTAATTTTTAAATCTTCACAACCAATCTCAACATTTGAAAAACAATCTCAATGCCAAATGAAATATGCCTAGAGAACCAAGTTCTTCTGGGCCAACAATTTTAACCTCTGTATGAAGACTGAAAGAAAGCTGACTAAAATCAGAAAAACTGGGTAGCATCTCGGTCTCAGCTAAGCTCATGAATCACAAATTTCTAGTGGTAAGGAGGCAAGAGCAAAGAAAAGGCATAAGATCTAAGCCCAGGATTCCACACTAAGTGGTCTGGAAAGATAAAATGATTAAGGAATCGGCTCGGCGCCTGTGGCTCAACGGGCTAAGTCGCCAGCCACGTACACCTGAGCTAGCGGGTTCGAATCTAGCCCGGGCCCGCCAAACAACAATGACGGCTGCAACCAAAAAATGGCCGGGCATTGTGGTGGGCGCCTGCAGTCCCAGCTACTTGGGAGGCCGAGGCAAGAGACTCACTTGAGCCAAGGAATTGGAGGTTGCCATGAGCTGTGATGCCACGGTACTCTATCCAGGGTGACAGCTTGAGGCTCTGTCTCAAAAAAATAAAAACAAAAAAAAGATTAAGGAATCATGCTACATATACTTTATAACCTTTAATTCTCTCAACAATTCCATGGAGGCCAGGCTTATTATCCCATTTTACTGATGAGAAAACTTAGCAACTCATCCATTATTACAATTAATAAATTGTGCTATGTGGATTTGAGAAAGTCTAGAATTCATCACGCTTTTTCCATATTCCATGCCTCTCCCCCAAGTAATGTATGAAAGAAATGGAATGTACAGAAGCCAAGAAAGACTGAACAAAATCTTCGGGTTCTTCAGATCAGTGCAAATCAGAGAGCTGAAAATCCTTGCAGGTAGGACATAGCAATGGTCAGTGTACAAATCTCCATCTTAGAGAGACTAGTAGGCAGTCACAAGGTAAAGTCAGCAATAGCCAAACAAATGCAAGAGAAAATTTAGTCCTGAAGATTCCTTAAAGGCTTCTTGTTTATATGACACTTTTTCGGAATCATCAACTCAAAGCAAAAACATAAAAAAGGATGATTTTAGAACCTTTCACACGCACACATTAAAAGGCAAAAAGGTCTGGGAACTAATCAAATCCCAAAGTGTCACCATTTTGTAGTCACAGGTATAGTGCTACTCTTCCTTTCTTCAGAATCAGTTCACCCACTCAGATACTCATTTCTCCTTTCCCCAGCCCCTCAAAGCAAAATGACAATTCTCAAGATCAAACAGGAAGTTCAGAAAGGTAGACATCAAGAATAATGATTCTTTCACATTTCAAGCTGATCTAAAAACCCTATTCTGGGGCAGTGCCTGTGGCTCAGTGAGTAGTGTGCCTGCCCCATATACCCAGGGTGGTGGGTTTGAACCCGGCCCCAGCCAAACTGGGCGCCTGTAGCCCCAGCTACTTGGGAGGCTTAGGCAAGAGAATCGCCTAACCCCAGGAGTTGGAGGTTGCTGTGAGCTGATGCTATGGCACTCTACCGAGGCCTATAAAATCAGACTCCGTCTCTAAAAAAACAAACGAACAAACAAAAAACACCCTATTTTGACAAGGCACAGTGGATCACACTTATAATCTTAACTCTGGGAGACCAAGGTGAGTGGATCGTTCAAGCTTAGGAGTTCGAGACTAGTCTGAGCAAGAGTGAGACCCCCATCTCTATTAAAAATAAAAAAAAATAGGTGGTGTGGTGGTGCATGCCTGTAGTTCCAGCTACTGGGGAGGCTAAGGCAAGAGGATTGTTTGATCCCAGAAGTTTGAGGTTGCTGTGAGCTATGACACCACGGTACACCACCCAGGGCAACGGAGTGAGACTCTGTCTCCAAAAATAAATAAATCAATAAATAAGTAAAATAAAAATTCTAACTTGGATATGGCTCCTATGAATAAAGTTCCACACAACGTAGAACTTCTTTCAAGCAAATCTGGGTAAAATATATTTCCAGAATTGCTCACTGCAGTATTTAATTCTTTAGAGAAAGTAAGAATTAAAAGTTGCTAGAAATGTTTAAATATAAATGAAACTGGTAGAAGACACCAAGGAATAATCATCAAGGGTATATAGCATTGAAAGTACAAGTCATCACAGATTTCATCATCTCCACATTAAGGCAAGGAAAGAGACTAGGTCACCAGTCTAGGGCAAACAATTTAACAGGGATCACAAGATTTGGCACATATTTGTCCAACCACTTTATTTCCTGGAAGAACAGGATACAATCTCTTTATTTTCTTTTTTCTTTTTTTTTTTTTTTAAATACATGTATTTTATTATCCTTCATTACATTATTCCCCCCGCCCCTTAGTTTCTTTTTTCTTTTCTTTTTTTTTTTTTTTAGACACAGCCTCAAGCTGTCACCCTGGATAGAGTGTGTGGCATCACAGCTCACGGCAACCTCCAATTCCTGGGCTCAAGCGAGTCTCCTGCCTCTGCCTCCCAAGTAGCTGGGAATACAGGCGCCCGCCACAATGCCCAGCCATTTTTTGGTTGCAGCCACCATTGTTGTTTGGCGGGCCCAGGCTAGATTCGAACCTAGCAGCTCAGGTGTACGTGGCTGGCGCCTTAGCCTGTTGAGCCACAGGCGCCGAGCCCAATCTCTTTATTTTCAAGACAGTAAAAGTATCCTTCAAAAAATATATATACATATATTTTAATTTAAGGAGATGACTCTCTTCACATCAGGAAGGGGCTTAAGTGTCGGTTATAACATTAAGACACTGGTAAAAATTCTTCCATTGAGTACTATGCAAAATGAATTAAGTCTGCCATGTTTTTCTGAAATATTCCAGAACAATTCACACCTCTAATTGGTACTGAGAAGGGGTAAATTGTTTTTTAAATTGTCCTCTACCATGTTGTACTGAGTAATCACAGAAGAACTATTTGCTCTGTCTCTTCTCTTTATGACATCTGGAAAATTATTAAAGACTTATTTTAGGCCAAAGACTCAAATGCACTGTAAGAGGCTGAAGGCAAAGGACCCCCCACTACAGCCAATACCTTTGATCAGCATCAAATTTTCCTCCCAGAAATAGTATGTGACAATGTTCTCAGTTCCCTCACATTTTCTATACTCCCTATAACCATTTCTATATTCCCTATGACCTTAAGATGACACAACCATAGGAGGGTATTTATCTGGATATTTAGAAATCCAGATATGCAGCTTGACAACTGAACTTTCAGATTGAGCTAACTAATGTGGAATATAGGCATTCTAAAAGATTTAGGGTTTTTCTGAAAATCAAGAGGTTTCCTATCTAGTTCAAATAGCTTTGGAGTTAGTTGGGAGCCAAGGCATTAGTCTTAAAGAAAAAAAAAAAATCTCCTAACCCCAACATCATTACATAAACCAGCAGGTAGCTAAAATTAGGGAATAGGAAATTGGGCCAAGTTCAATGACTAACCTGAGCTGGCAAAGTCTAATAGGCTAGAATGATGGATTTTAATTTCCTTTAATTAAAATGGACTGATTACAGATCACCTCAAAAAGATCATCTGGTTCTAAAGAAATGAAAGGGGTTTTTTTCCTCCCCTAAATTCTACTAGAGAACCACTTTGGTAATATGCTAAATAACTGCTGGTTTTACCTGTGATAATAGCAAGCTCTTAAAGGATTCTTTTCTTCCTTTTTAATAAAAATACTTATAATAGTTATCATAAAGTTATCTAATTAAACAAAGTTAATATCAAGCTATAAAATTTGTCCACATGACATCAACAAATGGGAAGTAAGTAAGATTTACTTCTGGATAATGCCTTCTGAAGAAAAGCAAATCAAAGTTCCCAACTTAAAAAGTAGGAGGGGCTCGGTGCCTGTGGCTCAACGGGCTAAGGCGCCAGCCACGTACACCTGAGCTGGCAGGTTCGAATCCAGCCCGGGCCCGCCAAACAGCAATGGTAGCTACAACCAAAAAAATGACTGGGCGTTGTGGCGGGTGCCTATAGTCCCAGCTACTTGGGAGGTGGAGGCAAGAGACTTGCTTAAGCCCAGGAATTGGAGGTTGCTGTGAGCTGTGATGCCACAGCATTCTATCCAGGGTGACAGCTTGATGCTCTCTCTCAAAAAAAAAAAGTAGGAAGAAAAAAGTGTTAACTGTTGCCACGTCAAGAATGTGTGAATAAGCGGGGGAGGGGGGACGGGGAGGTGTTGGGGGGTGGTTCACACCTTTAATCCTAACGCTCTGGGAGGCCCAGGTGGGTGGATCGCCTGAGCCCAGGAGAGTTTGTGATCAGCCTAGCCAGAGCGAGACCTTGTCTCTAAAAATAGCTGGGCATTGTGGCAAGCGTCTGTAGTCCCAGCTACTTGGGAGGCTGAGGTAAGAGGACTGGTTGAGCCCAAGAGTTTTTTTTTTTTTGAGACAGAGCCTCAGCTGTCACTCTGGATAGAGTGCTTTGGAATCACAGCTCACAGCAACCTCCAATTCCTGGGCTCAAGCAAGTCTCTTGCCTCCGCCTCCCAAGTAGCTGAGACTATAGGCCCCGCCACAACGCCCGGCCATTTTTTTTTTTTTTTTTGGTTGCAGCCGTCATTGTTTTTTGGCGGGCCGGGCTGGATTCGAACCTGCCAGCTCAGGTGTACGTGGCTGGCGCCTTAGCCCATTGAGCCACAGGCACCGAGCAGAGCCCAAGAGTTTGAGGTTGCTGTGAGCTATGACACCATGCCACTCTACAAGGGCAGCAAAGTAAGCCTGTGTCTCAAAAAAATCAATAAATAAAAATAAAAAATAAACTCAGAATTGAATTTTCTTGGACCATTCAAGGCAGTGGCTAGAAACTGGTTCTGGCGTAGGTCCTCCTTCTGAAGCCTGCCCCCATTCCTACTTCAAATGGGTCCCTAAGTAGCTCAGGCCAATAAAGCAATTAGGAATAAAACAGAATAGAGTTCACCTGAAGGAAGAAATAAACAGGTGTTATGAAGAACCCGAATTGAGCAAAGACAATCTGCACAATAAATTTGGCTCTAAGTTTTCTGAAAGCCAAGATTAAAAGACCAAAAGAAAAACAAGTTCAGTAACACATCATTTGTTTTCCTACGAAAGCTCACAATTTATCTCAGGAACAATTTTCCTGGAACTAACCATGAACAACAATTTATCAGGAAGGTCCTTGTAAAAGGACTGTGACCTATATCATACTATTCATTTTCTTTTTTCTTTTTTTTTTTTTTTTGCACTTTTTGACTGGGGCTGGGTTTGAACCCGCCACCTCCGGCATATGGGGCTGGAGCCCTACTCATTTGAGCCATAGGCGCCACTTTGAACCCGCCACCTCCGGCATATGGGGCTGGAGCCCTACTCATTTGAGCCATAGGCGCCACTCATACTATTCATTTTCAATCATGGTCATGGTAAAATACAAATAGAGTGACCCTTCCTAAAGAAGAATGACCTGACCTAACGCAGAGGTTCTCTGGTTCTCTGTCCTGGTCCCCAACACTACCACTTTTCTCCCTTATCATAGCCCACTCTTGCCGCTCACAGAATTCCAGCCTTATTCTAAAGGTGCAAGAAGGATAAGATTACTTTTGGCCACTCACTACTGCCATAATTGTGTTATATTAAAAAAAAGCACAAGGAAAAGATGTCACAGGAAAATATTACTATTCAAGGAACCAGGGTTTCTTGGAGAAAAGGTTGATCCTAGGACTGAGGTGGGAAATATATAACACGAACCTGGCAAGTAAGGAAATGCTTCATAACAGAAAACATAAGAATAGGGTATGTCAAAGGAACACAGGCCAACTGAAAGAGCATCCAATATTTGAAGCTGAAACAATGAGAGTAACAAAATACAAGGTTCACTTTTAAAAAAGTAAAACCAAGGCCAGGTGCCATGGTTCACACTTGTAGTCTTAGGACTCTGGGAAACCGAGGTGGGTGGATTGCTTGAGCTCAGGAGTTTGAGACCAACCTGAGCAAGAGCTGAGACCCTAGCTCTAAAAATAGCTGTACATTGTGGCAGATACCTGTAAGGTAGAGGCTGAGGCAAAGGACTGCTTGAGCCTAAGACTTTATGGTTGCTGTGAGCTATGATGCCATTGCATCCTATAGGAGGGTCCCAAAGTGAGACTCAGTTTCAGAAATGAAAAAAAGGGGAAAGGAGGGGAGATCAAAAAACAAATCTTCTGGGAGCCGCAGAGGTCAACCAAGAAATATAAATGAATTTCGTGTTTGCCCTTGGGTTTCATCCCCAAGATATCTCATTATATATTGTAGCTTTGGTGACGTTGGTGAAAATCTGAAGATATAATTTCTTTCAACCAGGCTCCTATACTTCTTCAGATTTACCACCAGTCCGTGGTATATAAAAATGAATATACAGGCTCAGTGCCAAGGCTCAAGCTGCTAAGGCGCCAGCCACATACACCTGAGCTGACAGGTTCGAATCCAGTCCGGGCCTGCCAAACAATGACGGCTGCAACCAAAAAAAAAAAAGAAAAAAAGAAAATAGCCATGCGTTGTGGAGGGTGCCTGTAGTCCCAGCTACTTGGGAGGCGGAGGCAGGAGAATCGCCTAAGTCCAGGAGTTGGAGGTTGCTGTGATGCCATGGCACTCTACCCAGGGCAACAGCTTGAGGCTCTGTCTCAAAAAAAAAAAAAAAAAAAAAAAAAAAAGAATATACAGTGTGTACATATTGTTTTAAGAATAACCACCCTTACAAAAGCAAACAACGTAAAGAAAAAAAAAAAAAAAAGAAGAATCACCTTGTAGTTCCTAACTCAAGAATTTAGAAATAGCAAGTCCCTTGTAGAAGCTCTACATTATCAAATAAAAATGAACTGAAACAAAATAGCTAGCCTTTTTTCTCTTTAAAGAGGCAGAACAGCACAGTAATTAAGATAGAAGGTTCTAGAGTCAGACTCTCTGGTCTATGATCAAATCACAGGCCACTCGGCACCTGTTAAAACCTTGGTCAAGTTCCTTAACCTCTCTGAGCTTCATAAGTGAAATAAGCACAGTTGCTATACACACTTCATCAGGTTACTGGGAAGATTAAATGTAACAGAAGTAAAGTGCTGTGAAAAGTATCTGTCACATACCAAATACTCAACAAATGTTAATATTGCTGTTATTGTTAACATTACTGTCCTTATATTGGTGATAACTCAGATCTCTATAAATACAGGCAGTCCCCCAGTTATGGACAACCCAGCTATGGCATTCCATATTTATAAATGGGCTACCAGGGCTCCCCATAAGGATAACTTGTAATTAAATAATTAAATCAATAATTTGGGAACTAATTTCGTCCATGCATGTAAACGAATCTTCATGGTGTAGGTGGGGCCAGTCTATCATAGATAGAGAAGCAGGTGACAGAAACACAAGAACACAAAGAATCAGAAGATCCAGAGCCAAGAACGTTGATGACAAAAGAATGAGTTGGAGCCTTTCATCTCATTGAAGTTGGATCTGCTAAGCTTGAGGAGCAAGATCCTAACATTGAGGCTTGGCGCCTGTGGCTCAACGGGCTAAGGCGCCAGCCACGTACACCTGAGCTGGCGGGTTTGAATCCAGCCCGGGCCCGCCAAACAACAATGACGGCTGCAACCAAAAAATGGCTGGGCGTTGTGGTGGGCACCTGTAGTGCCAGCTACTTGGGAG
>CAUYRH010094314.1:0-22565 GCA_963574655.1 Perodicticus potto
AGCTAGGACTACAGGCGCCCGACACAACGCCCGGCCATTTTTTTGGTTGCAGCCGTCATTGTTGTTTGGCGGGCCCGGGCTGGATTCGAACCCGCCAGCTCAAGTGTATGTGGCTGGCGCCTTAGCCCGTTGAGCCACAGGCACCGAGCCGCTCAACAAACTTTTAAAGGACCAGTGTCTAGGAGCAGAGAAATCCCAGCAGTGTTTCAGCCAGAGCTGGTCCTGTGTCAGTTACATGGTTAATTGCTTTCTGCATAGCTCTTGCCTAATAGTAGGCCTTTTAGTATTCCATTTCCCAGATGCAGCCACTTAGCTGGGGTACCATTAAAGTCCCCAAAAGTTCTTTTCTTTTTTTTTTGAGACAGAGTCTCACTTTGTCGCCCTCAGTAGAGTGCCATGCTGTCACAGCTCACAGCAACTTCAAACTCTTGGGCTTAAGTGATCCTCTTGCCTTAGCCTCCCAAGTCGCTGGGACTACAGGCGCCCACCACAACGCCTGGCTATTTTTAGAGATGAGATCTCACTCTCACTCAGACTGGTCTTGAACCTGTGAACTCAGGAAATCCACCTCTCGGCCTCCCAGAGTGCTAGGATTACAGGAGTGAGCCACCATGCCTGGCCCATAACTTTAGTTCTTAACAAAGCAAGGAAAGCTTTTTCTTTTTAATCAAAATAATTAGTACACAGTTACACAGCCCTATTAAGTTGACTTTATAAGTTTATATTTTTCAATCTTATCTCTCTTTTCAAATTCTTACTAGGATGCTATGAGCTATAAAGTCCTTGAAAAGCAAATTATACACTTTGATGTGTGTATCTTCCAATTTGCTACACAGTAAGTACTGCAATCCCTGGATTTCACAAATGGGTGGGAAGGACAAAGATACAGTGTGAAAAGTGTAGACCTTAACTGTGAAATTTAGGAAAATTCGCTACGTTGTGTTTGGGCTTGAGCCCCTGAAATTTTCATTGTTGAAAAACAATACTGTAAATACTTCTTGATAATACAGAAATTTCTGAATGCTTGTAATGAGCTGAGCAGAACATCTGCAAGTCAGTCAGTACAGAGCCTACAATAACCAAAACTCTGACCTGGTGTTTAAGGGTTTATACAATTTAGTACTGTAAGAGTCAAGCCAAAAGAAAAAATAAAGCTGAGAGAACATGAGTTCAGTCTGCTGCAAGCTTACAAGGAGATTACATACACATTCACTTTATAATAATTCCAAATGCAGCAGTAAGCTTTTGTTTTAAACAAACTATCAAAGCGTAAGTGCCCAGAGACTTAGTAACCACAGAAGAGGTTGCAGGTTGGTAAAGAAATAGGCAAACACAAAGGCTCAAATAGTTTGGCAGGTCTCTTGAATAAACCGCAAGTAGAAAAGCACTCCGATTCTGCCTTGCTACCTTAATTTACTGTAGGGAAAAAAGTCTTATCCTGATTTGTGGACATACTCAGGGGGCTGATTATTTTTGTGCTTAAGTAGGAACGTTTTGGTGAACTACCTTTATTTTTATAAAACCAGGCAAATGAGAAACTCCTTCAATTTTGAATGCTTGCTTTTTAGCCTCAAGAAATATTTTTAGAATGTTGGCCACCCACTGACCAGAAGTCTACATTAAAAGAAGGCAGGGAGGCAGGAAAACAGGCAGGGAGAAAAAAATGGAATCTGTGCTGCCTAATGGTGACACTTTTCCACATACTTCCTGCAACCACAGTGCTCCCACATAGCAGTACATCTGCAGTTGGGAAGGCTGTCCTGCTCCATCTCGTCTCCTGTTGCTTTCCAATCATAGTAACAAGCTACCTGCATTTTTTTCTAAACATATTATGCTATTGCATTTTTTTGTGTCTGCTATTCTCTCTTTTCCTTTTCTGCTATTCTTTTTTTTGAGACAGAGCCTCAAGCTGTCACCCTGGATAGAGTGCTGTGGCATCACAGCTCACAGTAACCTCCAATTCCTGGGCTCAAGCGATTCCCTTGCCTCCGCCTCCCAAGTAGCTGGGACTACAGGCGCCCGCCACAACGCCTGGCCATTTTTTGGTTGCAGCCGTCATTGTTATTTGGCGGGCCTGGGCTGGATTCGAACCCGCCAGCTCAGGTGTACATGGCCTTAGCCCGTTGGGCCACAGGCGCTGAGTCTCTGCTATTCTTTTATGTATGGAATGTTCTCCACCTTTTCTGCTGGCAAGCTTCTATTTATCATTTAAAATCTGTTAAAGCGGGTGGCACCTGTGGCTCCGTGATTAGGGCGCTGGTCCCATATACCGAGGGTGGTGGGTTCAAACCCGGCCCCAGCCAAACTGCAACAAAAAAATAGCCAGGCGTTGTGGCGGGCACCTGTAGTCCAAGCTGCTTGGTAGGCTGAGGCAAGAGAATTGCCTAAACCCAAGAGCTGGAGGTTGCTGTGAGCTGTAACGCCACATTACTCTACTAGGGGTGATAAAGTGAGACTCTTTCTCTAAAAAAAAAAAGAAAAAAAAAACATCTGGCTCGCTGAGCTGGTGGGTTCAAATTGAGCCTGGGCCCACCACACAATGACGGCTGCAACCAAAAAATAGCCTTGTGTTGTGGCAGGTGCCTGTAGTCCCAGCTACTTGGGAGGTGGAGGCAGGAGAATCGCTTGAGCCCAGGAGTTGGAGGTTGCTATGAGCTGTGATGCACAGCACTCTACCCAGGGTGACAGCTTAAGGCTCTGTCTCAAAAAAAAAAAAAAAAGCTGTTAAAGCATAATTTCCTCCATGAAGCCTTCTCTGATATCTATCAGACCCCTTAGTATTTAGAAATACTCACATTATGGCTGGGCACTGTGGCTCACACCTGTAATCCTAGCACTCTGGGAGGCCAAGGCAGGTGGATTTCTTGAGCTCAGGAGTACAAGACCAGACTGAGTAAGAGTGAGACCCCCGTCTCTACTAAAAATAGAAAAAACTAGCGGAGCATAGTGGCACTGTAGCCCCAGCTACTTGGGAGGCTGAGACAAATGGATTGCTTGAGCCTAAGAGTTTGAGGTTGCTGTGAGTTATGCTGCTGAGTTATGCTGCCACAGCACTCTACTCAGGGTGACAGAGTGAGACTCCGTCTCAACAACAACAAAAAGAAATACATTATTACATTCACCATAATAAGTAATTACATTTTTATATATCTGACTCCCTCAAAAGACAGCAAACACTGTGATGTTTTACGCATCCTCTGTCACTAGTACCTATGGTGTCTGGCACAATGTGAATATCATGATTTGAATATCTATTCAAATATTTTTGTTAAATTGAATCCACAATGGCTAATGAGGGTCTGAATGAACTGAGAATATTAATCATGGGCTAGTTTCTGGAAACCGGACCGGCTTCCTCAAGGTTAGAGATACTTGACAGAATATATGAATACAATGGATGCTTTGTATGCACTAACTCTCACCAGAGACATTTGTGAAAACCCATATTCAGTTTTTGATGGTGGTCTAAAATGGTAACAAACTGTTCCAATTATATAGACCCTCCCACTCTATATCATAATGTAGACAAACCAGAAGGTGCTAATGGGAGCCTATTAACCTTCATATCACATTATAACAGCTTCATCTGTTACTGGAAGAGAGAAGAGACAGGATAAATACAAAAGCCATTAAACATACTGATGGGTGTCAGGCAGGTATGAAGACAAATTTGGAACTCTTAGTCCTCACCACTAGGTGACAACTCACTACAGAATAGCAAATTGCAGATTTCAACCATAGTGTAATAGGCGGTGAATGGCTCCTATGTTAGCTTGCCAGAGCTGCCCTGACAAAATACCACACACCAGGTAGTTTAAACAACAGAATTTTATTATCTCACAGTTCTGGTGGCCAGAAGTCTAAAATCAAGGTGTTAACAAGGTTGGTTCCTTTTGAATGATGTCACAAGAAGCCGTTTCATGCCCCTTTCCTAGCTTCTGGTAGTTTGCTGGCAGTCTTTGGCATTTCTTGGCTGGGGACAGCATAAATCCAGTCTTTACATGGTGTATCCAATTCTATATCCAATTTCCTCTTTTTATAAGGACCCCCAGTCATTGGATTAGGGGCCCACCATTCTCTACTATGACCTCATATATTTTTTCTTTTTTAAAAATTTAATTAATTTATTTTTTCAGACAAGAGTCTCACTTTGTCAAGAGTGCTGTGGCATCATAGCTCACAGCAACCTCAGACTCCTGTGCTCAAGCGATTCTCTTGCCTCAGCCTCCCAAGTAGCTGAGATTACAGGTACCCGCAATTCGGCTATTTTTAGAGGTGGGGTCTCACTCTAGCTCAGGCTGGTCTTCAACTTGTGAGCTCAGGAGATCCACTTGCCTCAGCCTCCCAGAGTGCTAGGATTATAGGCATGAGCCACTGTGCCTGGACTTTTCTCATCCAATTGCTTGCCTAGAACAGTATGAACACATATTAAGTATTTGTATCTGCAATAACTCTATTTCCAAATAAGATCACATTCTTTTTGAGACAGGATTTTGCTGTCGCCCAGACTAGAGTGTAATGGCTTGATCATAGCTTATTGTTATTATAACCTGCTGGGCTCAAGTGATCCTCCCACCTCCTCTTAAGTAGTTGGAACAAGTGTACACAACCACATCTGGCTAATTTTTTTTTGGAGACAGAGTCTCACTTTGTTGCCCTCAGTAGAGTGCTGTGGTGTCAGAGCTCACATAACCTCAAACACTTGGGCTGAAGCAATTTTCTTGCCTCAGCCTCCCAAGTAGCTGGGACTACAGGCACCCACCACAACACCCGCCTATTTTGTAGAGGCAGAGTCTTGCTCTTGCTCAGGCTGGTCTGGAACCTGTGAGCTCAGGCAATCCACCTGCCTCAGCCTCCCAGAGTGCTGGAATTACAGGCATGAGCTAGCACGCCTGGCCAACACATCTGACTAAGTTTTAAAATTTTTTGTATAGACAGGATCTTACTATGTTGCCTTAGCTGGTCTTCTGAACTCAAGTGATCCTTCCCAGCCTACCAAAGTGCTAAAGTTACAGATGTGAGCCACCATGCCCAGCCCTGACTAATTATTTATAAATGACCTTACCTACAGAAGTTTGTGAGAGAAGCCTCCCATCAATCAATATATCCTTCCCTACAACAAACCAGATATTCTAAAATAAGTGAGGGTCACATAGGTTATGCTTGCCCCCTAATTGGTTTTATTGGTATTTTAAGCAATGCTTTACTTAATAGGACTTTGAATTCCATGGTGTCATATGGGCTATCAACTAGCCTGTGTGAGTCCTACTTTCTAACAGCACTGTACCCAGGGCAACAGCTTGAGACTCTGTCTCACAGAAAAAAATAATAATAATAAAAATAAAATAAAATACCAAACAACAAGAAACCCACAGCCTTCAGGTAAGGATGAATCCTATTATATGGTCCCTTAATTTCTATTATATAAAAAAATGTTTTAAATTACAATGTAAAACATATCTCTTACATTGGTTCACAAACCAAAAAGACTGAGACTTCTGGTTCTGGTCTGGCATACAAGGAAAAGTAATTACTCCATCCTAACAAGTAAAAAGCTGAGCAAACTGAAAAAAAACAATGACTCTTCTCTATCAGAGAACTGGGGTCACAGGGCATACTAAAGTGGCAAATAAACAATCACAACTCAAAGGAGTAGAAAGGCACAAGCTGAAACCTCCATGAGAATCAGCAACATAGGAGGAAACCCCGAACTGTCACTGCTGAAGCTGCATACTCAGTGTGGTAAGTATGAGACCTGAAAACTCCATGGGCACCTAGACATAGGGAGCTCCCTTACAGTTACAAGTTTTATCTCTGGCTTCTCTCAGCTCTGCCAGGTTCTCTCAGTGGATAAAAGAAAAAAAAAAAACATCTGGCTCGTTGAGCTGGTGGGTTTGAATCCAGCCTGGCCCGCCAAACAACAATGACGGCTGCAACCAAAAAATGGCCGGGCTTTGTGGCGGGCGCCTGTAGTCCCAGCTACTTGGGAGGCAGAGGCAGGAGACTTGCTTGAGCCCAGGAATTGGAAGTTACTGTGAGCTGTGATGCCACAGCACTCTATCCAGGGTGACAGCTTGAGGCTCTGTCTCAGAAAAACAAAAACAAAAACAAAAGGCAAGTAAATAGCTTATTACATGTTTATTCTTACAAAGGACTCGGAAAATAGCCTGAAAATTAAGGCTGAAGTAGACTACCCATTGCTTAGTATTCTGATCTAAGAAAAGCATAGCATAGCACAAAGTCCAGTTTTCCAAGCAAGAATTGCTATCTCCTTGACAGAGCTCCAATCCGATTATGCCCTAGCCACTGGTTTTTCTATCACTACTTCTCCTTTGTTTCAGACAGCATCCACAACCTTCTGTTCATGTGGTGTAGGAAAAAATTGCTTCCCAGAAAGGCTTAGCACCCCCTGCATTTTACTAGATAAAGGAAATATGAAAGGCCATTCAACTCTGATAAACCGATTACTGTCTATAGAGAAGCAAAATGCCTCTTTTAGGATTAACGAAATAGCTAAAAAGTTACAGTATGTTCAAACCTTTAATTATTGCTCTGCCAAGAGCTGCTATGCATGTATACACACCTTTCTTTTGTCTGGGCAAATGTGCATAACTGAAAATATGAACCTCTAGAAGGCCCTGTCTAGCTGTAGTTTCCAATGCATATAAAGTAAAAAAATGATGAAATAAAGTTTTCCCTTTCCACTACTACAATTTTCTAGGTAAAAATTAGGAGGGAAGAAAAGGAAAGACTGAAGAGGGAATAGCTAAAGTGTTCAATCTAATATGGCATATTATAAAACAAATGTAAATGCCTAGACTCTTGAAATTATTTAATTATTTTTATTGTCTCCGCCCAAACTGTACAGCCTAACGACACTACAGTCTCTCCCTTACTCCTAAGAAATATCTGAAACTGAAGTAAAATAGCACACGTTTGAAGCTATGAACATAACACAGTAAAAAAAATTAATGCGCAGATTGTCACTGTGTAAAAAAATGATCCTCTGAAGTGACAGATGTCTATAATACTGTTTTCCCACTCTGGTATTGTAGAGGACTGGACACCATGCTTGCAAAGGACAGTTACTGATTCTTATCACAGTAAAAGGGAACGCTGAGAACAGGACAGTCTCCTGGCAAGCCTAGAGACGTTTCCTGACTTGGGGTCAATCCCCCAAGTAACTCAGTGTTCCGGAATGAGATAAGGTCGGTCACTCACTAGTAAGCATGTGTTAAACATTGATGTTTAGTAGTTCTTCATGAGGGTTGTGGGGAAAGAACACGTGAGGAGGCTCGGCACCTGTGGCTCAATGGGCTAAGGCGCCAGCCACGTACACCTGAGCTGGAGGGTTCAAATCCAGCCTGGACCCGCCAAACAACAATGACAGCTGCAACCAAAAAATAGCCAGGCGTTGTGGCGGGCGCCTGTAGTCTCAGCTACTTGGGAGGCAGAGGCAAGAGACTTGCTTGAGCCCAGGAATTGGAGGTTGCTGTGAGCTGTGATGCCATGGCACTCTCTCCAGGGTGACAGCTTGAGACTCTGTCTCAAAACAAAAAAACAAGTGAGGAGAGCACGTGGCAATCCTTAAGCAGGCAGCCCTCATATGTAATTACCTGAACTCTCCACACCTGTTTATGTCAATTACCTTAACTCTCCACACCTGTTGTGTATAATCTTAATAAATAGCTGTTGCGGAGAGGGCTCGAGGCTACCCTGCAACTAAGGTTAGCCCGCCTCTCGCAAGCTTGTACTTCTAATCCATGTAAGGCCTGGTTTCGTCCTGTGGCGACCAAGACCGGGCCAAAGGGGCCCCGACATGGTATATAGCTAACTCCATGTACAACTGATACCTTTAAAATTATCTCAATACCTCTCTTCACTTGATTCAAATAACTATGCCATTGAAGGATGTTTTTCTTGTCAATGAGCTAAGAGAGAACAGAGACACAAAAAGGAGGTAATTGGGGCTTACCATTAAAATTTAGTCTTCATTCATCCTATTAAAACTGTCATTTCCAGGCTCCACGCCTGTGGCTCAACGGGCTAAGGTGCCAGCCATGTACATCTGAGCTGGCGGGTTCGAATCCAGCCCGGCCTGCCAAACAACAATGAGAATGCAACCAAAAAATAGCCAGGCATTGTGGCAGGCACCTGTAGTCCCAGCTACTGGGGAGGCAGAGGCAGGAGACTCGCTTTAGCTCAGGAGTTGGAGGTTGCTGTGAGCTGTGATGCCACAGCGCTCTACTCAGGGGAACAGCTTGAGGCTCTGTCCCCCCAAAAAAAACCCAAAAAACTGTCATTTACAGTGGAGCGGCTCACACCTGTAATCCTAGCATCCTGGGAGGCTGAGGTGGGAGGATCTCTGGAGCTCAGGAGTTCCAGACCAGACTGAACAAGAAAGAGACCTTGTCTGTACTAAAAATAGAAAAACTAGCTGGGTGTTATGGTAGGTGCCTGTAGTCCCAGCTACTTGGGAGGCTGAGGCAGGAGGATCACTTGAAACCAGGAGTCTGAGGTTACTGTAAGCTAAGTTGCTGCCATGGCACTCTTGCCTGGGCGGAAAAAGTGAGAATTTTTCTCAAAAAAACAAAAAACAGGCCAGGTGCAAGGGCTCATGCCTTGTAATCCTAGCACTCTGGGAGGCTGAGGTGGGTGGACTGCTTGAGCTCTGGAATTCCAGATCATTGTGAGTAAGAAAGAGACTCCATCTCTACTAAATATGGAAAAACTAGGCCAGGCCGGGTGGCTCACGCCTGTAATCCCATCACTTGGGAGGCCCAGGCGGGTGGATTGCCTGAGCTCAGGAGTTTGAGACCAGCCTGAGCAACAGCGAGACCCCATCTCTAAAAAGTAGCCGGGTGTTGTGGCAGACGCCAGTAGTCTCAGCTACTCGGGAGGCTGGGGCAAAAGAACCGCTTGAGCCCAAGAGTTTGAAGTTGCTGTGAGCTATGAAGCCACATCACTCTACCGAGGGTGACAAAATAAGACTCTGCCTCAAAACAACAACAACAAAAACAACTATCTGGGTGTCTGGGCAGGCACTGTAGTCCCAACTACTTGGGAGGCTGAGGCAAGAGGATCACTTGAGCCCAGGAGAGGCTGATGTAAGCTATGATGACACCATGGCATGCTACCCAGGATGACAGGGTGAGGAGACTCTGTCTCAAAAACAAACAAACAAGCACAGAGCGGTTTGGTCGGTAGTTGGGAAAGTATCCTTTCTTTGCTTGGCAACTGCAGCTCTTCATTGGGCACCAGAAGCGGCGCGGCGCTTGAGAAGCAGCCTAAAACTCTGGCGTTGGGTAAAAGAAAATGGCTCGAACCAAGCAGACCGCTAGTAAATCCACTGGTGGGAAAGCCTCTCCACCCCACGCAAAGAGCTGGCCACCAAAGCTGCCAGGAAAAGCGCTCCCTCTACTGGCGGGGTGAAGAAACTTCATCGCTACAGGCCCGGCACCGTGGCGCTCAGAGACGTTATCAGAAATCGACCGAACTGCTAATTCGGAAGCTGCCTTTCTAGAGGTTGGTGAAGCAGATCACCTAGGGTTTCTTTTTTTTTGAGACAGAGCAGCTTAACCTGGATAGAGTGCCGTGGCATCACAGCTCACAGCGAGCTCCAATTCCTGGGCTCAAGCGAGGCTCTTGCCTCTGCCTCCCAAGTAGCTGGGACTACAGGCCGGCCATTTTTTGGTTGCAGCCGTCATTGTTGTTTGGCGGGCCCGGGCTGGATTCGAACCTGCCAGCTCAGGTGTACGTGGCTGGCGCCTTAGCCCGTTGAGCCACAGGCGCCAAGCCAGTTTACTTTTATAATACAAACCTTCCACAAAAAAAGTCAAGAAGAATTTAGGGCCCCCATGTGATTCATTAAATTCATTTAAACAATAATATTGTGAATAAAACAGACAAGAGATGGTGAAAAAACCCATAGACATTGGCTAGCCTGAGCAAAGAATTACTGCAAAATTCTGCTTTTGAGTTCGAAGGAAAATACCATTCATTATGTTATCACATCTATTGCCTTGTGTATATAAAATCTTTGAATTATTGAAATGTGTTTGCTTGTGTAGGACAAGTCCCCATCCAGTGAGAACTAATTACAGTTGATGGAAGAAAGAAAAAGTGAATGTGAAGATTTCAGGGGATCCCATGTCTTGTAAGTGTTACTAGAGAACTCCAAAAAGCCATACTGACACCTTTGTTCAGGCCATGAGCAGAAGTCCTGGGTGCAGTGAAGACAGTAATGGTGGTAACAGTAACAGATAGGCAGCTATTCATGGTAACAAATGATCTTCATTTATAATGACCTAGACATCAGAAATAGATGACATCACATACTAAAACAAAGCTGTTTATTTGAAACAGATAAAATCACCTCAAAACAAATAAAAATGTGAGATGCATATTAATTTATAAATTATTATAATGCAGGAATAAAAATGAAAGTTAAAATATTCGTTGTGTACATTGAATTGGTAAAAATGCACAACTAAAATGTAAAAAAGAGACAATATATTATAGTGTAAAGGATATTAAATTTAAACTCTTGAGTCTGGGTTCAACCCAGATTCTTTTGTTTGTTATTTCTATAAACTTTGGGGAAGTTTCTGAACATATCTGAGTCTCTGATTCCTTATATTAAAAAGTGTGGATTATAATATCCATCTCATAGTGCTTAGGGTAAGTTACTGTGTAAGAAAATATGTAAATATTAATGCTATTTAATAAATGTAAGATCTCTTCATCTTTCTCCTCTCTATTAGTTTTAATTCATAGCATTAAGTACTGGGCAGATTCATTTTGTAATGAAAATGGGTATATTGATAAAAGTGGAACCTCAATCACAATCCTCCCTACACTATAATTAGAAATCACATCTGAGAAATAACCCAATAAATTATGATGAATCATTGTGATGCTATCATTGGTTTTAGTGTAATTGCTCATTAAGCCTTTAAAATTATTAGACCTTGTTAATTAAAAAGCTTTTTCTGAAGTGCAATGAGGATGCTTATTCCTGTCAGATGATTTACAGTGAGATGCCTTCTAATCACAGATGTTACAGCTCCATTTGCACAGTGGGGACCGTTAGCGGAATACTCAGCCGGGGCTGACTGTGCCATGAGGCAGATCCAGCACAACATGCAGACTGAAACGCGCGTTGGAAGGATTGGTAAAGAAAACACTGCTGGGCTAGTTTTGTGTTACATCTTGGCCACATGCAAGATTTGTGTTAGAAGAGAGGAACATAGGTGTCAGAATCAAACTTTTTTTTTTTTTGTTATGCTTTGGAGGGTGTTTGTAGGCTACGAATTGTGTTATATGATTTTCTATCTTTTAGTGTAGACACTACACATCTGATCTTTTAGCAATGTATTTGAGTCTATTATTCAATGATGCTATAAAGAGGCTTTATATCCTTATTCACAATTTTTAATGAAGATGGCCTTGGTGAATGAAGCGGTGAACACACCAGCTATTGAGACTCTCTCATCCATCACGGGCTATGAACTAGAGAGAAGGAAGAAGAAGTCAAATTTGAGCCAAAGTTAAGAAAAACACACATTTTAGTTTTATATAGCAAAAATATAAAATAACTTTCCATTAGAATAAATATTAATAAGGCCAGGCACAGTGGCTCATGACTGTGCCCACTCATGAGCCCAGGAATTTGAGGTTGCTGTTAACTAGATTGACGCCGTGGTACTTTAGCTTGGGCAACACAGTGAGACTCTGTCTCAAAAACAAACACACAAAAAGAAAAAATATTAATAAAATGTTATTTATCATACTATACAAAAGATACTTTCAGGATAATGTTCTATCTAACATTCTTTTATTCAATATGTATCTGTCTAGAAAACGTGTACATGTATATTTATGTGCTATATAACTGAAGATAAAGAAATAACCCCCCAAAAGGCTAAATACTGTGGAAAAAAATGTGAGATTTTATCAGAAATAAAAGATCTGCTCTGAACCTGAGGAAGAAATATCACAGTTATCTCTGTGAGGCCGTCACTTTACATATCACAATCAAGCAACGTCATGGCTTCTTATTAGCTGATCTACTTCTTGTCATTGTGTCAATATTTCAGTCCTGGATTTTAATCTTCTCTCAAATAACCTTAATCAGTTAATCAATTCGCTTTTTTGAGTAATTAGTCTAATCATACACTTTAACCACTAGGGAGAACTCAGCAGTCTCCGTCATCCATTTCAAGGTAGGAAGAGAATCCAAATATACACTGCAAAATGATGAGTCAATTCATCATCTGCCTTCTGATTCATGTGCTCAGAGATCACAGAACCATTCTGTTGTATTTCTGAAAAAAGTGTATACTCTGAATCCAGTAACAGGGAAACGATTAGACAGACCAAACTAAGCAACCTAAACACAACTGCCTGCCCACTTCAAATATGGCAGTGTCATGAATAACAAAGACTGAAGAATTATTCCAGATTGAAACATGGTACAACGTATTTCATGGGTTTAATTTTCTTCTTAAACTGCTAGAAAACTTGGCAAAATAAGCGAAACAACTGATTTCAGACATTAAACAACAGGAAGTATAAGAGATGGTCAGTGGGAGGAAACGAAGAGATGAGGCAAGTGTGATTAGAACACTGGCCTTTTGGCAAGAGGCACATTCTTGAATGTATAGCAAGGAGGGACATTCCAAGCCACCACAGTGGTCTTCTGTGGTAAGAAAAAGATAAGACTTCAAGAAGTTTAAAGCAGCTGGAAATTTTAAGAGTAGAGTTCTCGAAAGGAAGAAATTACAACAGAAAGCCGCTCTTTAAATCTGCAAAGGGGTTTTTACAAATCTTTGCTCAACAGGCAATTAAATCCATGAAACTGAAAATAAAGTAATTAATAAGTTGTGAACTGAATATACCCTAAACTCACGCAGGAATGAAACCATTTTACTTCTCTCTAGCCTGCAGGAAGAGTTCTTGCTACTTATTTGTTGGCATTTATACTAAAGACCCCAGAAGAGACCTGTTCCAGCAGTGGCCATACTGCTGATCCTCTATCCCCAAAACTGAGGATGCTCTCAACTCATCCTAACAAAGCTCAAGAAAATCCTTACACAATAACACTAAATAATCTACAAATAACTTTACCATCCATCCAAACGTTCAAAACTCTTTAAATGGGCTTGGCGCCTGTGGCTCAACGTGCTAAGGCGCCAGCCATGTACACCTGAGCTAGCGGGTTCGAATCCAGCCCAGGCCCGCCAAACAACAATGACGGCTGCAACCAAAAAAATGGCTGGGCATTGTGGCGGGCACCTGTAGTCTCAGCTACTTGAGAGGCGGAGGCAGGAGACTCGCTTGAGCCCAGGAATTGGAGGTTGCTGTGAGCTGTGATACCATGACACTCCATCCAGGGTGACAGGTTGAGGCTCTGTCTCAAAAAACAAAACAGAACAAAACTCTTTAAATGAAAGCAACATAATCCATATAATAATAACATAAAATGCATGGTGTTCAGTACCCAATAAAAATATTGGTACACATACCAAAGAACCAGAGAAAAGCTACCCTTATTAAGATAAAAATCAGTTAATAGGAACAGATTCAGAAAACGGGAGTTGTTGACAAAGATATTAAAACAGCAATTACAAATATTTTCACTGATATAAAAAATGAACAAAGTGAGGATAGTAAAGACATACACATCATATCAAATAAAAAATTAATATCAAATTAGACACTTTAGAACAAAATATCAGTAGACTTGAAGACATACCAGTAGAAACTTTCCAAAATGAAGCTGAGAGAATAAAAGAGATTTAAAGAATGGAATATTAATGATCTATTAGATAAACAGTCTAAAATACATGCAATTAGAATCTATAACTTATACAAGAGAAAGAAAGAGACATAAAAATATTTGAAGAAATAATAGCTACAAAAAACACTTTTTCAAATTTGATGAAAACTATACACTTATAGATCTAGGAAGATCAACAAACCTCAAGCAGGAGAAATACAAGGAAAATAACAGCTAGTTATCATGAGTAAATTTCCAAAAACCACTGATAAAGTAAAAACCTTAAAAAATAACCAGTGGAAAATAAAGACATATTATATACAAAGGAACAAAGGCAACAATTATCACAGACATTGTATAAGAAACTATATAAATCAGAAGACAATGAAATGCCTTTTTAAAAGTACTGAAAGACATAGTTTAGAATTATAAACCTAGCAAAAATGTCTTTTAAAAATAGCAAAATAGGCTTGGTGTTGGTAGCACAGTGGTTATGGCGCCAACCACATACACCAAGGCTGGCGGGTTCGAACCCTGCCTGGGCCAGCTAAACAACAATGACAACTGCAACAAAAAATAGCTGGGGGTTGCGGGTGCCTATAGTCCCAGCTACTTGGGAGGCTGAGGCAAGAGAATCGTTTAACCCTAGAGTTTGAGGTTGCTATGAGCTGTGACATCATGACACTACTCAGGGCGACATAGTGAGACTCTATTTCACTTAAAAGCAAAAAATAGCAAAATTATTTTTTCTAGTTTTCTAGAATTAATTTCTAGCAAAATTACATTAAAAAATTTTTTTTTTTGGTATTGAAAACCTTTTTTAATATTGCTGTCAGGATCAACATGAAAAAGAAATTCAAGTACTTTTCCGTACATGAGATATTCTTCTGAGGCTAGAGATACAATCAGGAGGAGAATGACTTCAAAGTTATTACTATCAATAAATGTATGAGAAGGTGAAGCATGAGTCAGGATTTTGACAGGAGGCTAAAATATACCTTAAAAGAGAAAACAGATGACTAAAATCTACACAAGTGTGCACTGGTTTTTGCTAATGCACCCAGTCATCTGCATCAGCTGTACATTAAAAATTATTAAAGAGGTCTCTGCTCCTGTAGCACAGTGGTTACGGCAGAAGCCATATGCACTGAGGTGGGGGGGAGGTTTAAGCTCGGCCTGGGCAGCTAAATAACAAAGACAACTGCAACAAGAAATTAGCCAGGCATTGTGGTGGGCACCTGTAGTCCCAGCTACTTGGGAGGCTGAGGCAAAAGAATTGCTTAAGCCCAAGAGGTTGAGGTTGCCATGAGCTGTGACACCACGGCACTCTACTGAGGGTGACATAATGAGACTCTGTCTCAAGAAAAGAAAAAAAATTGTTAAAGAGGCCAGGTGCCATGGCTCACACCTATGATCCTAGCAATCTGGGAGGCCAAAGTGGGAAAATCACTTGAGGTCAGGCATTCAAGACCTGCTCAAGTAAGAGCAAGACCTCATCTCTACAAAACATAGAAAAATTAGCTGGACATGGTGGTGCTCACCTATGGTCCTAGCTACTTACAAAATTAAGTTTCACAATTGATGAAGAAATTAAATTTTTTCCTGGTGAACAAATACTGTGGGAATTTGTTATGACTATACCTGCCCTGTAGGAAATACTCAGAACTGTAGTATACATTAACCAACACTAAATAAGATGCCAATAGTGTAACATCACCCCAAATAGTAAACCTCATTACTCTTACAGAACAATAGCACAAGAAGGAAAATGAAGCAGTAAGGTAATGGCCAACATGATGAACAGAATAGCATTCCACATATTAATATATCTCTTAGCTTTAATGGTTTAAATGCACCACTCAAAAAACATAGGCTGGGCCAGGTGTGGTGGCTCACACCTGCAATCCTAGCACTCTGGGAGGCTCAGGCAGGAGGAGCTCAGGAATTTAAGACCAGTTTTGGCAAGAATGAGAACTTATCTCTATTTAATATAATATAAAAGAAAAGAAAATAGAAAAACTGGGCAGCGCCTGTGGCTCATCAAGTAGGGCGCCAGCCCCATATATGGAAGGTGGCAGGTTCAAACCTGGACTCAGTCGAACTGCAAAACAGAAAAATAGCCGGGCGTTGTGGTGGGCACCTATAGTCCCAGCTACTCGGGAGGCTGAAGCAAGAGAATCGCCTAAGCTCAGGAGTTGGAGGTTGCTGTGAGTCTTGTGATGCCATGGCACTCTACCAAGGGCGATAAAGTAAGACTCTGTCTCTACAAAAAAGAAATAAGTAAATAAATAAAAAGAAAAGAAAATAGAAAAACCAAAAGATGTAAGTTGACTGAATGCATGAAATACAAAAATACCCAAGTATTGTATCTGCTGTCTCCAGGAAAAATATCTAAACCACAAGGATGCACACAGGTTTAATGTGAAAGGATGGAAAAAAATATTCCACACATATGGAAACCAAAAGAGAACTGGTGTAGCCATCCTCATATCAGAATAAAATTGATTTTAAATAAATAATGTTAAAGAAAGACAAAAATGGTCATTATATAATGGCAAGGGGAACAATTCAATAAGAAGACATAATAATGCTAAATATATATGCCTCCAAGAAAAGAGCTCCCAGATACTTAAAACAAATTCTACTAGATTTAATTAGGGAAATAGTTGCATTATAATGGCCTGGGACTTCAACAACCCACTGTCAGAGCTGGACAAATAATCAAAGCAGAAAATAAAAAAGAAATACTGGACCTATATAGGACCCTAAAACAAATCGATCTAACAGACATTTACAGAACATTCTACCCCTAAACTACAACTAATATACATTCTTCTCATTGGTACATGGGACATTGTCCAAGACTGATCATATCTTAGGCCACATAACATGTCTCAAAAACCTTAAAAAAAATCAAAATCATACCATGTATCTTCTCACTATAGTGGAATAAAACTAGAAATCAATTCCAAGAGTTATACTGAATTCTACACAAAGTCATGGAAATTAAACAACCTGCTGCTAAATGATAATGAAATTAAGGTGAAAATCAAAAGATTTCTTGAACTGAACAACAAAAGGGAAACAAGCTATCAATATCTATGGGATTCAGCAAAAGCACCCCTAACGGGAAAATTCATAGCCCTAAGTGTCTCCATCAAAAAGTCAGAAAGGTCACAAATTAACAACCTAACATCTCAAAGAGCTAGAAAAGGAAGAACAGACCAAACCTAACGCCAGCAGAAGAAAACAAGTAACAAGGTCAAATAAGAACTAAATGAAATGAAAAGCAAAATAATAAAAGATATAAAAAGTCAGTGAACAGAAAAGTTTTTTTTTTTTGAAAAGGCAAACAGAATTAATAGATTTCTGGCTAGATTAACCATGAATAGACAGAAAGGACCTAAGTAAGTTCAATCAGAAATGGAAAAAAAAATGTATTACAACTGATAATACAGAAGTACAAAACATCATCTGTGAATACTACCAAAATCTCTCTACATATAAACTAGAAAAAGTAGGGGAAATGGAAAAATTACTGGGAAATACACAAACTTCTTACACTCAAACAGGAAGAAATATAACTACTGAACTAACTAATAAAAAGGAGCAAAACTGAGGTTGTAATAAAGTCTTCCAACAAATAAAAGCTCTGGAACAGATGAATTCATAGCCAAATTCTATCAGACTGTCAAAGAAGAACTTGTAATTATTCCATAATATTGAGTAGAAGGGACTCCTCTCCAACTCATTCTACAAAACCATGTGTCACCTTGATATCAAAACCAGGAAAGGAAACAACACCAAAAAAACCCCCCCACAGACCAATATCCTTTAAGGATACAGATGCAAAAATCCTCAATAAAATATTAGCAAACTGAATTGAGCAGAACATGAAAATAATAAGCCACAATGAGCAAGTGGGCTTCATCCCAGGGATGCAAGTGTTGTAACTCACACCACCCATAAGAATACATGGACCCCACTTTAGGCTCAAATCACATGGTGATGATTTATTTACACCTGCACAGGTGGACCACTGTGCAAGGGCAAGGGCAAAGGGCAAGGCCCAAACCAGGTGGTTACATCTGCACAGGTGGTCTGCTGCCCAAAGGGCAAGCGGCCCAAATCAGGTGGGCATTTATTACATCTGCACAGATGGATCACTGCCCAAAGGGCAAGCGGCGGCAAAGAGAAATGCAAGCAGCCTTTTACACCCTTTTTGTGCTGATGTGGCAAAGCAAGCATATACAAAAATGGAACATGGCTGGTTACAGGGCGGAGTTACAGTCAGGTAGTTGGCTCAGGGGGTAGCTGTGTGGTGGCTAGGGGGTGGGGGTAGCCCAGTAACCATGGAGACAACTTGGAAAGCCCAGTACCTGGGAAACTCTGCTTGAGTGAGTTTCCACCATTGTTTCAACCTGTGGCTAGAGGGTCAGGGAGACCTGAAAACTTCCTTGTAACCTGTTCTCAGAATTAACCCAAGGGGGGGGGGCATGCTGGGGACCAAGGCTGAGACAGGCTGAGACAAACTTGGGTAGTTTGGGGGGACTGTTGGCTTACAACACAAGAATAATTCAACATAAGTAAATCAGTAAATGTACTTCACCACATAAATAGAAGCAAAAACAAAGACCATATAATTCATATGTATAAAAAGCATTCAACAAAATCAAGAACCCTTTTATGATAAAAATCCACAATAAACTAGGCATAGAAGGAATAATCTCAGACTTTTAAAAGTCATATGTAACAAACCCACAACCAATATCATACTGAATGGGGAAAAGTCGAAATCATTTCTCCCAAGAACTGGAATAAGACAAAGATGTTCACTCTCACCACTTCCATTCAGCATATTGCTGGAAGTCTTAGCTAGAGCAACCAGACAAGAGAAACAGAGAAAGGGCATCTAAATCAGGAAAGATGAGGTTGAACCTTTTCACCTAGAGCTTTGCAAAGGACTCATACAGTGCTATGGCCTGAGACACTGGGGACCTGCTTGGTGTGGTGGGGCTAAGTGGCTCTGTCTTGTTTTCAACTGGTCTCTGTCCTACCCTAGTGAATCAGTTACTCTGGGTTGAAGTCTCAGCTGTGGAGAAATACCAGCAATTGGGTCACCCTGCCCCCCACAGGAATCAAGTGGAAAAGGACAATCAAACCTTCCTATAACAAACAAAATAACTTTCAACCCAGGATCCTGTATCCAGCTAAACTGAATTTCATTTATGAAGGAGAAATCACTGATGATTTTCACTGATGACTTATCTTGTATCTAGAAAACCCTAAAGACTCTACCAAGAGACTCCTGGAATTAAATTCAGCAAGGTATCAGGCTGTGAAATCAATGTGTACAAATCAGTAGAATTTCCATATACCAGTAATGGTCAAGCTGAGAGTAAAATCAAAGACTCAGTACCATTCACAGTAGCTACAAAGAAAATAAAGTACCCAGGAATATACTTAACCAAGGAAGTGAAAGAGCTAAACAGGGAGAAATATGAAACAATGAGGGAAAAAAACACAGATGACATAAACAAATGGAAAAATTTATCAAGCTCATGGTTAGTTAACCTGTGAAGTAAGGTAAAATGAGCAAACAGAAAAGCAAAACAAAACCAATATAGAACTCACAGACATGCCCAGAAATAATGTTTTACCAGCTATCTGGACATCCCTTAGCCCAGTCAAGTTGACACATAAAATCCACCATCCCGATATCCTTTTGGACCCCAGCCATGGATCTTCACCTTCAGCAGTGAGTTGGGGCAGAGGCAAGATGGACAACTGGAGCCAGCTTTAAACAGAGGCTCCTGTCCAGAAGGAGAGTTAAAGGACAGAAGTTTAACAAGTAAGCCGATGGTTTGGAATGGAGCCAAGAAAGAAGGTTGAAGAATGCACATCAACCCTGCTGAGGTGAGCTGCGACCCCAAGGAAACAAACAATAGGTCTGTGCTCATTCTGCATCATGGGAGTAAGGAGAAGACAGTGAACTGAGGCTGAGGGAACCCTATGGGAGAGGGAAAGGTGGTGCCCTGCAACACAGAGCAGCAGCAGCAGTGGTGGGAACAATAGGGGGTAACACCCCTAGGAATATTTTGAAGAGACACTCTCTTCTTCCCTGGCCAACCAGAGGAAGCCAGGCATCTTCTCTGGTGGCAGCCACTGGTGGAACAGATCTGGGACAGAAACTCAGGTCCCACGAGTAAGGGGTATGCCTGAGGCAGGACCTGCCTGGGTGGAGGGCGGGGACTAGAATACATGTGCACAGAGACTGCATACTCCTAGGGTGGGGATGAGCCAGGACTGCTTTAGTGAGCCTAAGATGCACCCGGCCCTCAGGGGATCATAGCTGAGACAAAAGCAGGCGGGAAACCGAAAGCTGATTGTGAACTCTAACTGCACCCACCCCAACACAGACTGCAGCTGAGACAGATACCCCAGCTCTGGGCACCAGCACAGGCCAGACTGAGTCACAGTTTCTGTGAACTCAGTGTCTGATCCACAGGGGAATCTAGCCGGGACAGAAACAAATTCTGTGAAATTGTTCTGTTCTGTCAGTAACATCAATCGGGGTGGGGCGGGAACTGAGTAAACCACCCCAGCATTCATTAAGCACCTGAGGTTGCCAGGCCTCAGCTCACCCTGCAGGATAGTGGCATAGAGCAGTGGCCTGGCGAAGGAGACATACATCTCCCTGTGACACAGGCAGGCACAAACCTCTGGAGCATCAGCTCATTGGAGGGCACTGGGTCCCAGTCCTGTGGGGTTACCAGTGACTGGGTGTGACAGAGGTGCAAGGTAGGGAAGGAGGCATAAACCTTCCCAGACTAATTCATTTGCTAGATGGGTCCTTCTGACCTCACAGAGCACCAGAGTGAGTCATACATGAGCTGCCAGCAGACCCCTGCTATCTAGTTGCCAGAGACCTTTTGAACTCTACCACCTGAGACCAGTGCCGACTGGAACAATTGATTTGGACCTCTTGAACTGGGCCAATCACCCAACAACTATCCAAAGTGGTACCCTGGGTGTGTGGTTGTGGGAAGGTTTGAGTTTCCTTTTCCAGTTGATGCCTGTGGGGGGCAGGGTGACCCAATTGCTGGTATTTCTCCATAGCTGAGACTTCAACCCAGAGTAACTGATTCACTAGGGTAGGACAGAGACCAGCTGAAAACAAGACAGAGCCACTTAGCCCCACCAGATCAAGTAGGTCCCCAGGGTCTCAGGCCATAGCACTGTATGAGTCCTTTGCAAATCTCTAGGGGAAAAGGTACAGACACCAGTCCTAGCTCTTGGGAAAAGGGCTGCTTAATCACTACCCCAGGAGTCCCCAAACCAACTTCACCTTGTCTGCTCATCTAGCTAAACAGTATAAAATAATCATGGGGCAGAATCAGCAGAAAAACTCCAGTAACATGAATAACCAGAGTAGATCAACTCCCTCAAGGAACCACATGGCAGACACTACTGAAAATCCCATTCATAAACAGATGGCTGAGATGTCAGAAATTGAATTCAGAATTTGGATTGCAAATAAGATTAATAGAATGAAGGTAAAGTTGAAATTAGAAATTCAAGGAGCATTTCAAAAGTTGTCTGAAGAATTCAATGAATTCAAAGACAAAATCACCAAAGATTTTGACACACTGACACTAGAATTTGGAGCCCTAGAAGATCTGAGAAATACAGTAGAATCCCTCAGTAACAGAATGGACCAGGAAGAAGAAAGGATTTCTGACATGGAAGACAAAGATTTTGAATTCTCACAGGCAGTCAAAGAGGAAGAGAAGTGGAGAGCAGAACAGATCATTCTCTCAGAGAACTCTGGGATAAATTGAAGGAAACTAATATTCACCTTATAGGAATTCCTGAAGGTGACAAGGTGCCCTCGAAAGGCACAGAGGCTCTTCTTCATGAGATTATGGAGGAGAACTTTTCAGACATGCCAAGAGATTCTGAAATTCAGACTGCACACAGTTTCAGAACCCCAACACGACTCAGCCCAAAAAATAAATCCCCCAGGCACATCGTAATTAACTTCACTAAAGTTAATATGAAGGAGAAAATTCTGAAAGCAGTCAGACGTAAGAAAACCATAACTTATAAGGGGAAGAATATTAGAATGACTGCAGATCTCTCTGCTGAAACCTTTCAAGCTAGAAGAGGGTGGTTGACTTTTAATCTCCTAAAACAAAATAACTATCAACACAGGGTCCTATATCCAACTAAACTGAGTTTCATTTATGATGGAGAAATTAAATACTTTAATGACATTTACATGTTGAAGAAATTTGCCATAACTAAACCAGCTCTCCAGGATATTCTTAGACCTATCCTCCATAATGATCTGCACCACAAAAATCCTACACCACAAAGTAAACTCAGAAATTTTTGATCAAATTCCAACTTCCACAGTGGCGAAAGGATTGAAAATGTCCACTGGACTTTTTTTTTCCCTTATATTCTTTTTATTTTTATTGTTGGGGATTCATTGAGGGTACAAAAAACCACGTTACACTGGTTGCATTTGTTGGGTAAAGTACCTCTTACAATTGTGTTTTTCTCCCAAAAGGTGTGGCACACACCAAGGCCCCAAGACCCCACCCACCTCGCTCCTTCCCTTTCTCTGCTCTTACTTTCCCCACCCCTCCCTCATTCTTTCTCTCTCTGCTCTCCCCTTCCCTCACCCCCACCGTGTCAATAATTGTCATTAATTGTCCTCATATCAAACTTGAGTACATGGGATTCATGCTTCTCCATTCTTGAGATGCTTTACTAAGAA
>CAUYRH010094315.1:0-11819 GCA_963574655.1 Perodicticus potto
CATAGTAAATGAGAAAATATCATGAATGTTATATTAATCAGGTTGATAAAAATATCTCCGATTGTATGTGAAGCCTGCACACTGTATTCCATGACTGAATTATTGTACACAGCTATGACTCAATAAAAAATAATTAAAAAAAATAAATAAATAAAAATAAAATAAAAACACAAAATATAATCAATTCTCAAAGAGACAATCAGAAACATTTTTAAATCCATGTCCTCAATTGGCTCAAATAATTCATAATTATTCTTAGAAGGAAAAAGCATTGGTAGGTATTTTTGGTATTATCTATATAATAAAGTTTGAGTGCTTTTGTATAAATATTGTTAATGTCTAAGCCTTTCACAAAATTGCAGTGATGCACCTACTACCAGAGGGCAAACTCTGAAGGTTTTGCCAGTATATCCTGTATCATAGCCTCTTGGGGATGATGTTGAGCCCAATATTATTCAATCCAGCAGTAAATGAGTTCAGATGGGACCAAGGGTTTGACATTAGCATCTTCCAAAAGGCTATTTGTGAGTTTTGTTCAGTGCACATCTTTTTTTTGAGAAATTGTTTTTCTCCTTTAATAATTGATTATAAAAACATTTAATTTTTTCATTATAATATTATCAGTGTATAATACTCATGTATCTTTATAATGTACATGTGATGTTTTGATCCAGACATACAATGGGGATTTCTAAAATCAGGGTAATCGGGGTATCTATCATCTCAGACATTTAACATTTCTTGGTGATAGGAACTCTCCAGGTCTTTAGTTATTTTAAAGTACACCCTAACTTATGGTAATTATAGCCACTTTTTTGTGTTATCAAATATTGTTCATTCTATCTAATTATGTAACTGTATTTTTTGCACACATTAACCATGCCTAGTTTATCCCCCTCTTCCTGCCACCCTTCCTAGACTCTGGTAACTGTCCTTCTACTCTCTGTCTCCATGAGATCAATTGTTTTTAATATTTAACTCCCACATGTGAGTAGAATATGTGAGATTTGTCCTTCTGTGCTAAGCTTACTTCATGTAACACAATGTTCTCCAGTTCTACCCATGTTGTTTGGAAACGGCAGAATTTCATTCTTTTTATGGCTATATAATATTCCATTGTGCATATGTATCACAATTTCTTTATCCATTTTCTAGTGATAGACTCTTAGGTGGATTCCATTTCTTGGCTATTGTGAATAGTGCTGCAATAAACATGGGCATGCAGATATCTTTTCAATATTTTGCATTCCCTTCCTTTGGATATAAACTCAGTGGTGGGATAGGTAGGTCATGTGGTAGTTATATGTTCATTTTTGAGAAACCTCCATACCGCTCTCCATAGAGACTGTGATTGCACTAATTTACATTCCCACCAGCAGTATATGAGGATTCCTATCTCTGTACATACTTGTCAGCATTCATCATTTCCTGTCTTTTTGATAAAAGCCATTTTAACTGGGAGGAGATATCTCATAGTAGTCATGCCTTGCATTTCTCTAATGACCAATGATGTTGAGCACTTTTCCATATACCACTTGGTCATTTAAATGCCTTCGTTTGAGAGATGACTATTCAGATCCTTTCCCCATTTTTAATTGGATTTTTTGATTTTTTACTATCAAGCTATTGAATTTCTTTCATCTTCTGTGTCCTCTTAAAATTCCATTGTCAATGTATTTCAGTTTTAATCATAGAGATCTTTCACTTTTTGGGTTAAAATGATTCCCAGATGTTTTATTTTATTTTTAGCTATTGTAAATGTGTATATTCTAGCTGTTAATCTCTTGTCAGACAGGGAGTTTGCAAATGTTTTCTCCTACTATGTGGACTGTATCTTCACTTTGTTGATTGTTGGCTTGGCTGTGCATAAGTTTTGAGCTTCATGTGATCTCATTTGTCCAATTTTGCTTCAGGTGCCTATTTATTGGGAGTCTGAAATTCAAGAAGTCCTTACTCAGACCAATGTCCTGAAATGTTTCCACAATATTTTCTCTTAGTAATCTCATAGTTTGAGGTCTTTAAGTCTTTGATTTAATACATTTTGGGTTGATTTTGTATATGGTGAGAGATAAGAGTCTAGTTTCATTCTTCAGCATACAGGGATCCATTTTTTCCAGCATCATTTATTGAATAGATTGTACTTTCCCTCTACATGTTCTTGGCAACTTTGTCAAAGATAAGTACACCACAGATATGTGGATTCATTTCTGGTTTCTCTACTCTGTTTCATTGGTCTATGTGTCTCTGTTTATGCCAGTACTACCATACTGCTTTGGTTACTATAGTTTTGTATCATAATTTGAAAGCAGAAAATGTGATTCCTCCAGTTTTGTTCTTTTTGCTCAGGATGGCTTTGGCTATTCTGGGTCTTTACAGTTCCATATCAATTTTAGGATTATTTTTCCTATTTCTCTATACAATGTCATTGGTATTTTGATGGGGATTACACTGAATCTGTCAATTGGTTTGGGTAGTATGAATATTTTGACAATTATGATTCTTCTGATCAATGAGCATGGAATTTCTTTCATCTTCTGTGTCCTCTTCAAATTCTATTGTCAATGTATTACAGTTTTAATCATACAGATCTTTCACTTTTTGGGTTAAATTGATTCCCAGATGTTTTATTTTATTTGTAGCTATTGTAAATGTGATTAATTTTTGGTTTCTCTTTCAGATTGTTTACTGTTGTCATATAGAAAGGCTGCTGATTTTTATATATTGGTTTGTATCTTGTAACTTTGAAAATACTTGCTATAAATTTGTTTATCAGTTCTAGCAGATTTTGGGAGGGGTTTTAGGTTTCTCTACCTATAACAACATATTGTTTGCAAATAAGGATGATTTGAATTCATCCTTTCCAATTTAGATGATCTTTATTTCTTTTGTTTGATTGCTTAAGCTAGAACTCCCAGGACACGGCTAATGAATGAACAGCACCTTGATGGTGCAAGAAGTTCCATTCTGGTGGTTTTAATCTTGAAAATGAGCCATATGGGCTACCTCAGACCAAGGTAATGAAGCACTGAAATCTTTAGTGGAACAAATCCATCTCAATCTACGTGTGAATTAGCAGCAAGGTTTGAAATTACTATTCCCACAATAATGGACCATTTGAAACAAATCAGCAAAGTAAAGAAGCTGGATGTATTATACATGAATTAAATGAGTATCAGAAAAGAAATCATCTCAACACTTGCCTTTCTTTGCTGTTACAATATAAAGGTGAACCATTCATTCAGGTGAACCATGACTATTGTCACATATGATGAAAAATGGATTCTTTTTAGGGTGGTGCCTGTGGTTCAAGGAGTAGGGTGCCAGCCCCCTATACTGGAGGTGGCGGGTTCAAACCCGGCCCCAGCAAAAAAAAAAAAAAAAACCTGCAAAAAAAAGTATGGATTCTTTTTAACAATTGCAGTGTTTGGCATATGGCTGGATAAAGATGAATTGCCAATGGACAGTCCAAAACTGAATGTTCATCCAAAAAATCTAATGGTGTCTGTTTGGTGGTCCAGTGCTAATATTATCCACTATAGCTTCACGAAATTACAGCAGATGTCTACTACAATGAAATGGATGACATGATGAGTGAGGACGCTTATGATTAAACAGCTCAGAATGGTCATTAGAGATAGGCCAATCCTCTTGTAAGACAATGCTGTCTCACAAACAACAGTGCTCAAACTACAGAAGCTGGACTTGGAAACTCTCTGTCATCTTCCATATTCACCAGACTTTGTACCAACTAACTACTACTTCTTCCAGGCTTTGGACCACTTATTGCAAGGAAAAGTATTCCATTCTCAATAAGCTGTGGAAAATGCCTCTCACAATTTTATTACCACTCCCTCTCCAAGCTTCTGTGTCGCCAGCATGAACAAGCTATGGTTAAGATTGTGAAACTGTGTCAATAGTTTAAGTTCATACTTTAAATATATTGCTTCTTGTTTGAGATACAATAAATTCAACTTTTGATTCAAAATTGGACATTTCCGCCTTAATAACCAATATTTATGTATACAGAGCTGTTCATAGTGACCCATTTTTGCCTTTTTAATGTCTGCAAGATTTACCATGTTAGCCTCACTATCATTCATTCATTTGTTTGTTTGTTTTCAAGGGTATAGATATACAGGTTACATGGTTTGTGTTTGTTAGGTCAAGTTCAAGTTGTAGTTGAGCCCTTCATACAGAGGGTGTGCTGTAAAACCTTACATTGTGCCTATTAGGTGAGAGTTTACCAATGTCTCTTTCTTCTCCTCTCCCTCCTTTCCCTCCCCCCCACTTGAATTTAATTTTGTTTTTCTCTCTTATGAGAGTGTAGTTGTTTATTTATTGGTTTCATAGCAGTGTTGTATACATTAGATACTTGCTTGTTTTAAACTTCAGAAATCTTCTGATATAGTGCAACTACTCACGTTACATTCTATTACATTACATGATAATGATAAGACTATGTGAGTAATCTTCCTAATTACACAAATATGATCACATCACTAGTGATGCTCACACCTACTACCCGTAAGACTCCATTTTCTTCAACTCTCTACCTTACATTTTAGGCCTCATCAAAATTGAATGAGTTGAGTCTCCAGAAATCTTATACTTTCCCAGGTTTCTGTGTTCACATGCGTCTGGATTGCTTCCTATTCACTTGTCTATTTCTATTCATCTTCCAAGTTTCAGTTGCTATCTCTTTAAATCTCACCATCCTTCAAATCTCAAATGCTACCTCTTCCATGAAGCCTTCTTTTCTTCCCGTGAAAATTTAAATACATGTTCTCCAATGTTCAAATGGGAAACAATTAGTATAACAACTATAGTTAACACAGTTTGTTTGTTTCTCCCAGTCAACTGTAAGCACATTAAGTGTAGAGGCTATGGCCTTTTAAGTTTTAGTAAGAATTCCTAGGGCTGCTCTTGACATCTATTAATTATTCATAATGTGGTTTTTGAATTAAGCAAAGACTGAAATTATTGGTGGGAAGAAGTGTCGTAGATTTGTTTTCTTGCTGAAGGTTTCCAGGGACATAAACTGTATACATTACACAAGGGGACATTAAAGTTTTTTGTTTGTTTGTTTGTTTTTACTGTCTTTATTATTAAATCATAGCTGTGTACAATAGTGCAATCAAGGGGTACAATGTGCTGGTTTCATATACAATCTGAACTATTTTCATCAAACTGATTAACATAGCCTTCCTGGCATTTCCTCAGTTATTATTAGAGACATTCAGCTGCTCTGAATGGATGCCAAAGAGCTAAAGAAAACTAATCCATCGTCTAATCCTTTCAACTAATAAAAATGATGACAACAATAAGAGCTGACATGGTTGAGAGTTTACCATGCACCAGAAAATATTCTACGCACCGTATGTGGATTACCTCATTTAATCCTTGCTGCAGTCCTGTAGATGAGTACTATTATTATCTTCTTGCACAGATGAGGACTTTCAGGTCCAGAAAGGTTAAGTAACTTGCCAAAGGTCATGCAGCCAGTAAGTGGCAGAACCAGGCGGTCTCTATATTTCCATTATTTGAACTCAAGTGAATCAAATTTCATACCAAAACCTTCACATTGTTATCCAAAGATGTTTTGATTACATACATATCAATCAGAAGGAGAGAGAACTGATTCGTGGGAAAGATTCTGCTTTCCCCACATCACTACCTTAGCTCAGGCTATGGCTGGCCATGGTGTAGTGACAACCAGAGGAGTCAGAACACCAGTCACACAGGAGCCAGGAGGGGTGAGCAATGGAGAGCCATCAGCATTCAAAAGGCCCAGGGTGCTCTAAAATGAGGGAAAGGAAATTTCAGGAGTGGATGATACTCTGCTCAGAGGCCAATGGAGAAATCCACTGGCAAGTCCCAAGGATCCATATACCATTGTCACAATGCTGACATTGAAGTAAGATGAGATTCAGGGGTAGAACTCTTACTCCTGAAAGAGAGACTGGCAAAACAAAGCACAACAGGACCCCCAGGGCAGTGATTTTTCAACCAGTGGGCCACGGCACACTGGTGGGCCAGGAGAGGAGCTTAGATGTGCCATGAAGATCTTTAAAGATCATTGATTAAATTATTTCAAAAGACGTTCAAAGTAAGTATATTCTCTTTTTTACTTTTTTCTTTCTTTGAACAACATGATTTAAGTGTGCCATGGAAGTTTAACTATAGGTTCAAGTGTGCTGTGAGATAAAGAAGGTTGAAAAACAGTGCCCTAGAGAGAAAGATTTTTCAGCAGATTATAAAAATTGAGATTCAGGAACAATGAACAAAGCACAAAACCATAGGATCCAGAAGGACAGGGAGCTGTAGGTCCTGTACCATCTACTTTCCTGTACAACCTGGCTCCAGCCCCAGGCTGTTCTGTGAGTTCCAGTCATCCAGGTTCAAGCCAAAGGCTTACTGTTGATAGTGTGCTCAAGTTCACATCCACTGGATAACACACACACAGACTGTGAGTGGTGCTGTGGCTGGTCTCATGCTGGGTCTGAGAGCACCAGGCTAGGACTTCTTGAACGTTTCTAGCCAAGGATATCTGAGCACTGAAGACCAGGTTGGGTGAGGTCTTAGCAGCCAAAAGAGAGGAACTATGAAGGATAAAAATGAGATAGGCCAAGCAATTTCCTTTTATCTTTCTTCCCAGGAGTACTCCTCATATTTCTAAGTTTCTGTACAATTGTTCATTCAAGTCATACTGCTGACAGAGGCTGAATATATCACCAAGTGCTCTCAAAGTCTGATAAAAATGATGGGATAGTCTGATATTTTTTGAATAACCTTGGCAATGAAGTCAATTAAGATCAGAAGCAGATTGTTTCCCAAAATTCATTTTTTTCCTTTGTAAATACCCTCTATGTATTGATTTTGACCTGGCTAAAATGTTACTTATATATTTTTTTGACTCTTATTCAAATGCTTCATGAAAATGACTACTAAAACTAAAAGGCATCAAGGTTCTTTTAATCAAAATCAATTCACTGAAGAAGGGCTTATTCTCAGGAGTACAGCAGCACCTTTTGTTTTTACTAATACATTGATTGGCTTCCTATTATCTGAAAAGGCAGAATTGCACAAAACTATGAATTAGTTACAGCAAAACTTCCCGGCACTCTTAAAATAAATCTCATGTCTTTGACAATAGTGTTCTTCCTGTGTTTATTAGTTCATCTTCCCATTAACCAAAAAGCCTCTGCCTCATAGGTTGAGTCTTCTATGAAATCCCTGCATCATCAGAATGTTCATGTGACCCAAAGGATAACATTTAAAGTAAACTTGCTTGTTCATAGAATTGCACTTTACCTTCTTCCTTTTAGTACTTCTCTATGAGCAAAAACATATCCATCGTAAAGAATTATGTAAGAAAGAATATATCTATGAAAGAGGTTAAATTAAAAACCCTGTAGTCCTAAATTTGAACCGAAAGTAACAGTATAATTTCAGTATAAACAAAAAGGCTGTGAAAGAAATTATAAAACAATTAGAAATATAAATGCTGACTGGATATTTGGTAATATTAAGGAATCATGTCTAAATTTCTTAGACATGATAATGATACTATGGCTATATTTTTTTTAAGTTTTCATCTTTCAGAAAATCATAAGAAAATATTTTCAAATAAAGTGTTGAGATGCCTGAGATTTCCTTAAAAATATTTCAGGAGTGCAAGAAACAGGTGTTGAATTTGGATGATGGAGATGTGGGTGTCGCTTGTACTTATTGATCTAGTTATGTATGTGTACATATGTACACACACAAGCACATGTCTATGTACATACATGTTCATGTCTGTGTATACGTACACATGTGCACACATAGAATGAAGCAGCTTCAGTACAAATTACTGGGGAATCACGCCTAACTTACCTGGCCCACCAATGCCTTTCACCTGAAACTCTCTTCATCTATTTTTGCAAATTAAATTGCTCAATTCCCCTGCTTTCAAATGATCTTAATGTCACAGGGTTTCCCTCCCTAGATTGACCTCATCCTCTTCTGCCATCCATAGGAGTCAGATTGAATCAGATGCACTATGAATAAAGAGTGCAAAATTAGACAGCCATTCTAAAGGAAGTCAATTAGACAGGTGGCTTTGGTAAAATTCTTTACTATTTTTTATTTTCTAAGGAGGTCATTGTTCATTACTAGTCTTTAGTATTAGAGAAAAAACCCTTGACCTTCATATAGTGTAAGGTAGCCCTCGTTCTTCTGTGCATCTGGGAAAATGTTAGTTCTACAATCTCCAATGTGCAAAAGGTCAAGGGTCATGACCTTGTCTGTCTATGCACTTGAAGGACTTTCCTTTCAATGCCTCAAGGCACAAACAGTTAGGGCTCGTTAAGAAAAGTCAGTGCTTAGAGCAAGTTTCTGAGGACTAAATTCAATCTACTGGATGGAAATAATAATAATAATAGTAACAGAAATTTTTCCATTTTAATGTAGGGAAACTAATGTTGAAGAAGGCTAAAGAATTTTTCCAGAACTCTATTAACTAGTGAGAAACTGAGGCAGCATTCAAACAGGTCTCACTCAATTCAATGCCGTGCTCTCCGCCATGCTCACTGGTCTCCTTCAAAAATAGAGTGGCCACTCCAGGGAGTAAGACACCCTCACGTGGCCTCTTCAAGTTCATGGCCACAACTCTTCAGTGGCTACTCAAATCTGCAGAGAAATTCTGCTACACTCCTCCATTTAGGTCAACCACACTCACACTTTCCAAAAAGATGATTTCACACTTTTTCCTTTCTGTTCAGATGTCCAGCTATCCCCTCCATTCCTTCGCTTGGAAATGCTGACTTTGCCTCATGTTTACTGGGAGAATAAAAACCATCACAGGATCATTAGTCCATTGCCTTCTCCAAAAAATTCTGTCCACCCACCCCCATGTCTGTCAATGCTCTCTTCCCTCTGTTCTGCGGTGCATGGAATATTGCAGACAAACTCTTCTCTTGTTCTGTTACACCCCCGCATCTCCAAGACTCTCCACTAAAGGAGCCCAGCAGCATATAAATATGCTCCATGATCTATTACGTGTAATAAGTAAAAACAACACTGCCCTTGTCACACGTCTCCCTCCAGCAACTGCTCCATTTCTCTGTCCTCCTTCAGAGCAAGCTTTCATGAAAAGGTAGCCTCCAATGACTTCCTCCCCTCCCTCCCTTCCTTGTCTCTCCTAAGCCGTTACAATATGGCATCACCAACAGAGAAATTGCTAATATCACAGGCTCTAAAAACTTCCGTCCTCCCAAAGTCAGTGGAGGATTCTCTTAACCTGCATAAGCATATTCTCAATAACTCTCAACACAGCTGACCACGCCCTCCTCTGGAAACTCCTCTCTTTTGGTCTCCAGGACACCAAGTCCCCCTGCCCTAAGGCAGGAATGAGGATGTGTGTATTTAGGGAGCAGAAAGAAAACCAGTACAGTTGGAGTGTACAGAGTGATGGGAGAGAAGATGACTTAAGTTCAAAATGCGAAGGAGACACAGCATCGCAGTGCCCCTCACAGGGGAGGGAAGGACTCAGGGAGGATTTCAGGGGACTTGAAGCAGGTGATCAATATGCTCTGACTTTACATTTTTAAAGATCACTCCAGCTGTCTGTGTGTCAAGTGGACCACAAAAGTGTGAGAGCAGGAGCAGGGACCACAATCAGAAGGCTCCTAACAACTCGAAATAATTCAAGTGGATTGAATTAAATTTTGATGAAAGGAGGAAGCAGAAATGGCTGGAGGACAGAAATAGAGGCAAAGAGTGAGACTCTAGGCAACAGAGACAGTGCCCTTGGAATTAGTGAAGGGATATTTCACCCATGGGATTTGGGCGAAATCCAAACTGAAAGCAAACTGAAAAAGTTGTTAACTAAGGCCCTCCTCCAGATGTGGCCATGGAGCCCATTGCCCCCCTAAGTGGCGAGCAGGCGGCCTTCTTCAGCACCTGCAGCTCCCATGGAGCAATGCCAGGCAGGGTGAGAATTTGACTCATTACCTTCCATTGTATCTGTCGAGTCACATTAGTCTCCAGGCCCCGACAGAGTGCTCTGGAGACATGATGCATTACAACTTGACACCGGTCACCAGCGCCGTACCTTATTAGAGGGAGCAGAGAAGGCGTGAACTGGGGGGACCTGCTTTGTGCTGTCCTGACGCGCTCTGTGACTTCATTAGTCTCTTGATCTTTTTGTGGTTGTCATTAAGGGCTCTTAGTTTTATGTCCTGGTCAATTTCCAAATGACATCTTTTAGTGTCAGTGTGACCAACGAGAGCTGCTCTCCCCTCCCCCCAGTGACAGAGCAGACGATCACAGGAAATTGATCCTGTTGGATAAACTCACCTGATCCTAAAAATGATACTGGCTTCATGCTCCAGGGCAGGGCAAAAACAACTGAAAAATAATTGCCAGTGGACCCCAGAGGGAAATTCTCTCCCTTCCCCAAATTTGACAATCAATCTAACCCAGGGCGCGTGACTAAAAATCACTGCTGTAAAGAACGTAATTCCATTTACACTCCAGAACACCATGACAATTTGGTTTGAATGGGAGGTCGTTTTGTCTAAGTTTTTATTTTCCTTCATGAAAGACTATATTGCAAGACCAGCAAGGACTTACAATACAAAAACAACCACTACATCTAGAACTAAGGCACCTGCCCTGGTCTATGTTCCCACCAACCCTAGTTAGAGTAACCAGTCTTTCATGAGCCATGGTTTGCTCATTCCTTCCCAATTTTTAAAACATTATTACCTAAGCAAAACAATGTGGCCGGCTATCTTCAGAAGACACACCTCATGTTGTGTTACTGTAGTCTTTCACATACGGAAAGTCCTCTAGAATAAATTGATTCATTACTACGTATGGACTTTCTACCAGACCAATATCATTCACAGAGAGAGGGAGAGTTTCTGTAACCAGGAAAAACAGTTTGCATTCTTTTACACTTAATCTCTAAATGCAACAATGGCTTTTAATCTTTGCATCCCTTGAATTTTTAGAGAAGTACAGGAAAAGCCACTCTGGGTAAAGTTGCTCTCTAAATTATTAAGAGAGCTTACAGGAAGAGGCCGCGGCTCCATGACTTTTGAGGATATTGAACTAACTGTGGCACATCTGCTCATCACTTAGAGTGCCTGAACCAGAGGTCCTCAAACTACGGCCCGCGGGCCACATGCGGCACCCTGAGGACATTTATCCGGCCCGCCGAATGTTTTTGCTCTGCTGCCTGTCCTATTTAGCAGCAAACTCATCCCGGCCCACAAAATCTGTTAGCAGAAAAACCATTGCTTGCATTCCCAAACAAAACGTGTGGATTCACTGGAAAAGTTGCAAAAGGAGTTCCAATTTAGACTTAAAGAGCTTCATCTCCATGAACAAGACATACAGCTTTTCCGACATTGAAAATGTAGAGGTCAGTCCCTGAAGTCGCCGTCCCGGCCACGGCTCTGCCAGCTGCTCTGGCGCCACCTCGGAGCCGGCGTCCCCGGCAGGTGGGAGCCAGGCGGGGGCGGCAAGGGCAGCCGAGCGCTCCTGAAGCTGGGCTCCTGCTCCGGCTCGGCTCTGCGCCAGCGGTGACTTTCCGGCTTCTCCATGGGGCTGGCCTGCGGCGCCCGGATGCTCTAAGAACGTTTCCACTGTTGTTTGGAGGACACAGGCAGTGGGATTCAGAATTCCTGGAGAATTGCCTTTGTGAGAAGCTGGAAGTATTTCTTTAAATTCCATCTCTTAGTTTTTCAAAGAAACATCAAGAAACCATGAACAACATTAGTAATGAAGAGCTTGACTGCCACTTGCTTGATGAAGGTTTTACTGCCAAGGAC
>CAUYRH010094316.1:0-17556 GCA_963574655.1 Perodicticus potto
TTCAGTTTCAGAAATCCTTTCTTCTGCTTGCTCCATTCTGTTACTGAAGGATTCTACTGTATTTCTCAGATCTTTGAGGGCTACGACTTCTTGTCTCAATGTGTCAATATCTTTGGTCATTTTCTCTTTGAACTCGTTCAGTTCTTGGGACATCTTTTGGGTCATCTTTTGGATTACTGCTTGAAATTCTAATTCCATCTTTTCCTCCATTGCGCTGATCTTAGTTGCTATCCAGACTCTGAATTCAATTTCTGACATCTCAGCCATTTGCTTATGCAAGGGATCTTGTGTTTCATCTACTTTGTCATTCCTTGGGGGAGTTGATCTACTCTGGTTATTCATATTGCCAGAGTTTTTCTGTTGATTCTGCCTCATGATAATTTTTCAATATTTCCTATGACTGTCCTCAGAGTTGGGGAGGTGTCTCTCCCAGATCACACCCTGGCAGAATCACTATGTTGTTACTGTATCTTTTTAGGGAGTGACCCTGTGTTTCTAATGATTTCTCAAACCCTGCAGGGTGGAGAGCTTAAATCCTCCTTAGCCTGCTTAGGAGACACTTTAAATTGCTAACTTGGGCTAAGCAGAAGCTTTTCCAGGAAAGCACTGTGGCTGGGATCACTCCTTAAGTGGCTATCCACTTACGCAGTGTGCCAAAACCGATCTCGCCCTATGCCCCTGAGGGCTAAGGCTGCGAGGCGTCTCATAGCCCGTCTTTAGGCTGCTCAGTCACTAGATTACTCGCTCCCACCCAATGCCTGTTCTGCAACTGTGAGGGTGGAGCTTGCCAGGGCAGTTCTCCCAGAATGGCTCCACACAGCCCACCACCAAATACTGGCAGCTCTGTCTGGCTCAGTGGCCCAGTCTGGGGCCCCAGACAACACTCAAAACCCCCCACATTCCTGCCCAAGTTCTCCTAAGGCAGTTCAACCGAGTATCAAGTCCAAAGTAACCCAAACAGCTCTCAGGCAAGCCCCGTCCAGCCTGCAGTCCCACTGTTGCCCCACCCACAGCCGCCTACAGGATCAGACCAAGAGAAGAGACGCAACCACTTGCCCAGTCTCTGCTGCATTTGCCTTCCTCAGGGTGTCCAGAAGCCTCATGCTGTCTCCCTGTGTCCCCAAGGGGAAGTTCCTGGGCAGATTCCACCTGCCAGAGATGCCTGAAGTGCTCTCTCCCCAGTCTCACCGTGCCCAGCCACAAGGAAGCTGTTACTCGGCTCTCATCTTGCTCCACCCTCTCGGAAAGATTTGATAAGATAAATCATTGTGGTAAGAAAATGAAGACCTTTGGTTTATACATGTTCACACAAGAACTCTGCCAGGGAGTTTCTTTTTTTAGAACTGAGAAGGAACTATTATTTTCTAGGTAAGAAAAAACAAATTATCCATGCTCATGGTGGTCTGTGTCATGAGCAGAACTGCGTCTTCTCCCATCGCCAAAAAGAAATCCACATGTTCACATGCCCAACTATGATACTTCTGAATGCAACTGTGTTTGGAGGAAGTCTTTATAAAGGTGATTAAGTTAAAGTGAGGCCTATGGAGTGAAACCTACTCGAATATGTTTGGCATCCTTAAAAGGAGAGACAAAAGGGGCTCCCGTGAGCAGAAGGTGTGAAGTGGGTGGCCATCTGCCAGCCATGGCTTCAGGATACATCAACTTTGACACCTTGATCTTGGACTTCCAGTCTCTAGAAGTATAAGAAAATAAATTTCTGTTGGTAAAGCCTCTCAGTGAGTGGTATTTGGCTATAGCAGTCCTTGTAATCTACTACAGCATGCAAGGTTGTGGTGGGGGTTAAGTGTGGAAAGATCATTCAGCAGAGCAGAAGTAGACCCCATAAGATAAATGCATTAATGCATGCAACCCCCCCCCCAATAAAACCAGCCGAGAAAGTGAAACATTTAAATGCTTCTTGTCAAATAACCTAACCTGTGGGGCATTTCTTGATCTTTTTCTTTTGAAAGCATCCCGATATGTGTATTTTTTCACTGAGTGCACCAATCCGTTCCTTTGAAATTTGGAACCTGTATTCAAGCTCCCTAAGATCTAATCTCTTTTTCTGTTCTGCTGCTTTTTAAATGTTGTTTTCCTTAAATAATGAAATCACTACCCACTGGTGTGAAGGTGAAGGAGAAAGAAGATGTTGCTCTCAAAGCCTTTAGTGTCATTATTTTCTATTTGATTGTAATTGGTTTAATTATTAATCAGCTAGTACTGCATCTTACTTATCTATTAAAAGTATTTTTAGACTCTCTTCTTATTTCCTTATCACTGTATGGAGTTCTGCGATTGATTCTAGCTAGTGAAGATGAAGAATTTTCTTTCTCACCCATGGAATCCAAACATTCAGAAGCTCAGAGCTGCTTCTTTTCTTATCCCATGCCCAATTTGTAAAGAGGGTCATGAATACACTCTTTTGAATTAGCTCATTTGAATCTCAGTGTTCAAAGCAGAGAATAAAATTTAAAAGCTGTTTGTGTGACTCTATCCTTGTGGATTATCCACATTCTTTCTGATTTTTGAAAGTCCAAATAATCAGCAAGTGGCTGACAGCTAGAGGAGATGTGGAAATGAGTGATAAATTTGTAGATGTCCACATGACTGTGAATGTCTTAATCTCCTTTTAACCTCTGAAAGCTTCCCTGTGGAAGAAATTTTTCCCAAAGCTACCCCTAGATGGGAACAATCATATTGTTCTCTAGGCCCTTTAGAGCATTCTGAAAGGATTGACTCTGTCCCTTATCTGGGATTTCTTTAATCCTTTGATTGTCCCTTAGGTGAGTTTTTAAAAAACATATTGACAAGTGTGCCAATAAAAAAATCTATTGGATACTTTCTCTTAATAGAACTTCATAATCTCATTTCTATAGATGTGTAAAGAATGGAATTTGTGTTTATCCAAAAAATGATACTGGAACTTAACTGTGGTATTTGTACACTGTGATGTTTAACATGTGCAGATACCACATGACCATTTGTTATGACTTGTGGGCATAGCTGGAAATTTCCAGGCCAGAGGCAAAACTTCAGGACAGATCTCTTAGCATTTTGTGGATTATAAAATAAGTATGTCTTCTATTCTCCAGAAAATTTGAGGTTGTTTAGATATTATTCAGGCCCACTGAAGAAATTAAGAGTAATTTTATACTTTATACTATCAGGCTAAGCTTTGAATTTATGAGCAAGACTCTTTAAAAATGTGGAAGGTTAAGTTAGGGAAAGATCTCCATAATAAATACAATGCATTCAGAAGCTCAGAAAATATTCTCTGAGCCCCATTGTTGAATTAAAAGTTAAATAATCCAATATTGATTAAATGATCAAACCTGTTTTAGATCCCAAGTCTTTAAGTCATTTAGAGTTTCTAGTTACATTTATATGATATAGTTTGTGAAAATGAAAGACCTAACATCAATTCTGCTAAGGCCTTAAGTTTATAGTTAAATTCTATTCTAAACAGGCTTCTTGAAAGGATATTTAATATCAGTATAGTGTTTTTATTTATCCCTACCTTTGAAAACCACTGTTGAGAGGCTAGTGTGTCAAAAATTCCTAAGTCCAGTTCTGACTTGCCCTTTAAACTCCAGATGTGAATATGCAATGATCCACCAAACTTCTCCACTTGAATGTCTATAGTCATCTAGAAATTAATATGTCCAAAAAGAAATTCTGGCTTTCCACCTTAGTGGCCTTTAGTATCCCTTCTGTCAGTCAGTAATACCACAAACCACCCAACTAAATAAGCCCACTACCTAAGATTCAACATTGGTTTCCCTCCTGCTCTCTCTCTTCCCATACCAACTCATCAGTAAAGGCTGATAATAACACTTTTTGGACTTTCTGATAATAACATCTGCTTCTCTTGGTTTTCACTACTCCGATCCTTATCCAAGCCATCACTCTCTCTCAAAGATTCTTCTAACTGGACCTTCTTTTGGTTTTATGTCTCTAAAAATCTGTCCTCCACACACATTTAGGATAAAATGCAAAGTCTTCTTTCTGGCCTACAAGATCCTACATGATTTTGCCACTTACCCATCTCTCTATCTCATTACAGACCTCTCTCTACCTTAGTATTCCTTTGCCTCCTTGAGCTTTTTTTCTGCCTCCGTAAAGGGGCAAAACTTCCTACTTCAGTGCCTTTGCACTTTTGAACTCTCAGTTCTGCCCACCACTCCCCTCTCCCCAGATTATCACATCATTGAGTCTTTCCTCATTCAGAGTTTAGCTCAGTCACCACTTTATCAAAGTGACCCTTCTTGATCTTCTTATCTAGAATAGCTACATGTATCACTTTCCCTATCATTTCCCTTTTGTTAAATTCATGGCACTACTATATGAAAATCTTTCTTTTCCTGATTACTGATTCTCTCCCTTGCTATAATATGCGCTTTACAAGAAACATAACTATCTTATTCATTCTTGTGCTCCTAGAGCATAAAACAAGCTCCTGGCACATAATAAATGCATAGTAGCTGCATGCAAATGCCAATTCAGTACCCAGTTAACTGACACCAATTAGGGAAAGGGAATTAGTCTCTGACCCCAGAATAAAGAGTACTGTGATTTTGTGAAAACCTGTATATTTTACGTATCATTGTGCAACTGACTACCAACACGTTAATCACATTCTATGCATGTTCTTTTCATCCTGTTTTCTTCTTTTGATGTGGAGCTGTACCTTCTCTGCATATTCTTTTTTATTATATTTTCTTCTTTTGGTGTGTGGCCAGGTCAGATGTATTTGCTGCATTCACTGCATACCTTCAGATATTTGCAGTCTCTCCCATGGGGTAGCAGTGACCTTTTTTTTGGCAAGCTTTTCACTGCTTGTCTCATGACTCTTCCTTTTGGTTCAGTATGAACTTGTCACTGTACCTTATCCTTGATTGCAATCATGTCCACAAAGATTCAGGGCGTGCTTTCTTATGTTTTTTTCACAAAACTGTCATGTCAAATCTTTAAAAAGCATTTCCTTCCTAATTATTTCTTTGAATGAAGTTGTCTTATTTGTTTCCTGAAAAATCACATATGAATTGTATCCTGCAATGTCAATGATGTTGCAGAAAATTGTCAGGAGCTCAAACCACATCCCTGGGCAACAGGAATACATTCTCACACACTTATCAAGTGTGTCAACTCCCGCTTTAGTAGTATTATAAAACTGGATTGCCAGGCTAATTACCCATCATGTTCATATCTTTATGCTGTATGGAAAGTGCTGTAACTACCTTTCCTGTCTTTGGAACATAATTTACTAATGTCACATAGGGAGAGAAGGCAAATCTTACCACATTGTTGGAGACTTTTTCATCAATGCTGACCTGTGTTCTAGAGGCAAATCCCTTTTTATCACTGCCAACAGTATCAACTGTGGTTATAGTCTTTTGAAGCAGGTTGAAAGCCAGAGTGATGGAAGTAAACTTTCTGTCCATGGTAATATTTCTTTCAGACTGATCCAAATGATAGTTCTGAACCAGTTTTTTTTATAATCTCAGAGCCTCTATCATAATTTGTCAGAAGGTTCTCTGATGTCCCTGCATATGACTCTGCTGCAAAATGTTAGTTTGTCAAAGAATCACACAAAAGATTCACTGCAATTCCATACTTCTCAGGTGTAGTTGGAAGGTGAAGTCTGAATGGACTTTGCCCCTAGAAAAACATCACTGCCTCATAGATAGAGACAGGCTCATGGGAGTTGTAGTAAAGTGAGAGCTTATTTATGAGCATATTGCAAATCTCTCAAACTGGAGCAAATTTGCCTCGCTCTCTGCCAGGCAATTATGGGTATGCCTTATATAATTGACTAGATCTTTGACTAGATGTAGTTTCTGGTTTGTAAACTTGATAATTACACCCACAGTTTCATTATCAATAAATAGTTGGAAAGCATCCATTAGAGTTTAGGGTTCTATTCCTGATCACACTCCTGGTTGAGTCATATAATATTAGCTGAATATTATCTTCCCTGATCCTTTGTCAGCTATGAGTTTTATGTCATTCCTGATAGTGCCCGTCAGCTGAGCCTTAAGCTGCTGTATTTCACAACTGGGCGTGGTCTTCTCTTGGGCTACCAAGTTTGCATTTCTTCTTTTTTACCATCTTCATCATCTTCTTCTTCCTCTTCACTCTCTTCCTGAGAATGGATAATTTCACATTCCATCTCTATAAATTCTGCTTGGTCAATATCTGAACTAGTGAAAATTTCTTCATTATTCCCTTCAAAATCTGACACTGTCAGTTCTTCCTCTATGTCAGCTACTGATAAACTATATTGCCTCTTTGCCATATTTATATCCATACCATGAAAAAAAAGTAAGTCATTGCTTGACATAAATGCATTGACAGAATTATCAGCTATTCTAAAATTGCCAGATATTCTGTATTTTCAGTTATGCACAACATAATCTTTACCAAACACAAATTCACTGCTTAGTAACTTCACTATGAAAATCACTTAGAAAGGAGAGGAGAAAAAACATAGAACATGGGCTTTTCATGGTAAAGAGACCTCAACTCATTGCTGCTGATAAAAAAAGTCAAGAACTGCTGATCCAAAAGTGCTGACACACAGTAGTGTCACAGACAGGTGGACAAGGGTCTCATAACAGAAATCACAAACAGTGAAACCACAACTCCCTGTGTAAACAAGACTGACCCCTCCATGCTGGTACACCACTGCTGAGTGAAGAGTCGTGTCAATATTGTACTTTCATTGTAGGCTTTACATAAAGCCATGTCTTTCAGTTTTTCCTTCCTAGCCTTCTCTCTTCAACATCCCATTTTATTAAGTACAACTGACTTAGCTGTGCATAAGTTGGATAAATGGTTTTATTTTGAAGTTCTTAACAAAGAGTTGGCTAACTCTAATGATTATAGAATTGATATTCCTCAAATACATCTGCTGTTAAATGAGTTAAACATTTATTTAGCAAAGAACATATAAATATATAACAAAGAGAAACAAATAATTAATTAAAAGCATCAAAAAAATGTTTCTGATGCTCTTCAATCAATTGTTTAAATCAATTGCATTTTTTTACTAGCTTTTTAGCCAGTGGTTCTCCAGGTAACTGGAGGCTTAAACAGATGAAGTATACACAATTCTAAATTTAAAGGCAACTTACTCTCCTGTTAGAAGATACTGTGAGGTAAGACAAGAAGTCTTATTTTACAAGTATAATTATTAGGTTTGAGTGAAGCTGACAGCCTGGCATGGTACAATAAAATGGCTTCAGGATAATAGCGGATTTCAGTAAGGTAATACCAACCTATCATCTTTAATGAAATCCTGCACTCTGAGTTAAGGTCTATATTTTGATCAATTATAAAATAAAAGGTGGAAAAAATTTTTCAGAAAAAGTCAACCATCAAGGATGAAGTAAACCAAGTGGGACACATTTTAGATCTTTATTTTATAAAAGCGGCAAACCTTGCATCATGAAGACACAATGCTCCAGAAAATCCATATTATTAAACAAAAGCATTAATTACATGGTTTTATATTTAGCAGAGCACTGTAGAGTTATTATCCAGAATGTTTTGTTTCACGATTTTGTTCCTTATTGCCAAGTTGACTCTTTAATAAAACAAGTATTCCCTTTGCAGAACTGGAGTTTAAGAACCTGGGAATATAAGATAAATTGGGTATAAAAATGTTTTTATCACTAGGGCATTACATTAAATAGATCGACTTCACTAAGAGGTTTATTTGTTCAGAAAGTAAACAGTAAAGAGTTCTGATTATGGTTTTTTAGTGTTAATCTGTGGCTCCATATTGCATTTATTATCAGAGCATAAAATCGAACACTTTAGGAAGAAAAATATATAATATAGTAGAATATTTTCAACAAAAAATAACCTCATGTGTGCTGATATTTTAATATAAATTATAACTATTTAGTGCAGGCAGTCCCTGAGTTACAAATATTCGACTTATGTACAAGGCAAGAGAATGACTTAAGCCCAAGAGTTGGAGGTTGCTGTGAGCTGTGATGACACTGCACTCTATCAAGGGTGACATAGTGAGACTGTCTCAAAAAAACAAACAACAACAACAAAAAAAACAAGTCTACAGAATCTATCTCATTTGTAACCTGGGGTCTGCCCTTATATTAGTATTATAACTATGTAGATGCTTATACTTTGTCTTGTAGGATATTTCATAATATAGCTTTAAGTGTCCAGAGTCACAGCACTAAATAACATTAAATCATATAGTGGGGAAATTCTTTCTGTTTTTAAGACTCATTATTGTGGAACTTTGCAAGCATAACCAAAGGTAGAGAGACTGGATTTATAAATCACCATATAGTGATCATCTAAATTAGATTTAGATTGAGGTTCATTTTTGTCTATGGATGTCAAATTGCTCTGCTCTCACTTGTTGAATGGTTTCTTTGCTGAATTCCTTTTGTAGCTGTTAAAAAAATAATCTCAACTTATTTATTTGGGTCTATTTCTGGGTTCTCTATTCCATTTATCTATGTGGCCTCCTCTGAGCCAATATTGCATGGTTCTGCTAACTTTCAACTACATAATATATCTTGAAATAGGTAAACTAGTTTCTACCTCCCTTTTTGGTTTCAAATTTGTTCTATTTATTCTAGTTCTTTTACCTTCTCATATAAAATCTTGCTGGAGATTTTGATAGAGATTGAATTGAATCCATAGATCAATTTAGACAGTAATGCTATCTTTAGTATCTTGCCTCATGCAATTATGAGCACAGTGTGTTTCTTGACTAATTTAGATGGTCTTTGATTTCTTCCCTCAGCATTTTGTGTTTTTAGTATACAAAACCTATACATATTTCAATCCATAAAACCTAATATTTTATTTCTTTTCAGAGATAGTAAATATTATTATATTTTAAATTTTTCTTCTATATATTTATTAGTAATTATAAAATATAATTGATTTTTGTATATTTATCTTGTATTTTATGATCTTGCTAAACTCAATTATTTCTTAGATGGTTTTTTAATTAGTTTTCTCCATAGATTTCTTTGAATTTTCTACATAGAAATTCATGACATCTACAAACAGAGACAGTTGCATTTTTTCTTTTTTTGTCTTTCTGCCTTGTATTTCTTCCTCTTTTTTTTTTTTTTTTGCACTGGTTAGAATTTCCTGTACTATGCTGAATAATAAGAATAATGAGAGTGGACATCCTTGCTTTGTTCTCAATTTTAGAGAGGAAGGCATATACTTTTTTAAATGTGATCTTTATGAAATTGAGAAAGTACCTTTTCTGTCTGTCTGATAATTTTATAATGATTCTTTAATTTGTCATATATTTTTAATGCATCAATTATATCACCATGTAATTTTTTTAACTTTTTAATATCATATGTTATATTGATTAATTTTCAAATCCTATATTGAACCAGTTTTTTTTTTTTTTTTTGCAGTTTTTGGCCTGGCCTGGGTTTGAACCCGCCACCTCCAGCATATGGGGCCGGCGCCCTACTCCTTTGAGCCACAGGCGCTGCCCCTGAACCAGTTTTGAATCACTGAAATTAGCCGCACTTAATCATGATGTCGAATTATTTTGATATCTTACAGAAATCTATTTGTTAATATTTTATTAAGGATTTTTGCATCCCAGTTTATGGGTGATAAATGGTCTTTTTTGGTATTCTCTTTGTCTGATTTTGGTATTAGGGTAATACTACCCTCATAAAATGAATTGAAAAGCATTCCCTCTTCTATTTTCTGGAGAAGATTATATAGAATTGGTTTAATTATTCCTTCAATATTTGGTATATTTTTCAAATAAAATAATTTGGGCCTGGAAATTTCCTTTATTGGATGTTTTTGAATTATATTTAATTTCCTTAGTAGTAATGGAGTTATTAAAATAATTTGTTATTCAGTGGCTATGGTCATTTATACTTTTCAAACAATTGGTTGTTTTTACCTTATTTCTCAAATGTATGTTGAGTTGCTCGTAGTACAGGCATTCCTCAGAGGTTTTGTGGGTTTGTTTCAGACTAACACAATAATAGCAAATATCGCAATAAGTGAGTCACATGAAGTTTTTGGTTTCCCAGTTTGTATGAAAGTTAAACACATATTTACAGGATACTATGGTCTGTTACATGAGTGATAGCATTATGTCTAAAAAAAAAGTACATAGCTTAATTAAAAATAGAATCATCGGAGCCCTCAGTGAGTCATAAATCTTTTTCCTGATGAGGAGCAGGGTACCTTGCCTCAATGTTGATGGCTGCTGCTGATCAGGGTGGTGGTTCTTGAGGGTTGGAGTGGTTAAAATAAGATAGCAATTAAACTACACATCCATTGATTCTTGATCTCACAAAAGATATCTCTGTAGCATGCTATGCAATTTGATATCATTTTACCCAAAGTAGAACTGTCAAAATGGGACTCACTCCTCTCAAACCCAATTGCTTCTATAACAACTAAGTTTAAGTAACATTCAAAATTTTTTTGCTATTGAAAAACTGTGTTCTTTCTCTGTCTTATGTCAACCACACATAACTGGTAAGGCACTTAGCTTTTTAATTTTTTGGCCAAAAAATGAAGAAGGAGGAGATTATACTCTTAAAGGCAGCTTCTCCCCAAATAAAGGAACATGTGGGAATTTTCCAGAGTTAGATGGAGGTAATGTGTAAGCATGTACAGGGTGGAGTTTCACATGCACAGATGTAGTTCATATACACATTTTTTTATATATTGTATGTATAGAAAATATCAGTGATTTGTACTTGGGGAAGTGAATTTTAGTATTATAATGATATGTTAATGAGTTAAGGGTAACTGGAGGTCTCATTCTCTTGCCTGCGCTGGCTGTACACAGATCTAGATTCCTGGCAATAAATACTAAGGAAAAATTGTTTTTAAAAAGAAAGAATATAGAAGGAGAAATAACTGTTAAAGTTTTTCTAACCACTTTGTTGGGGGTAGTCCTGGTGACACTTTGTTGTTATTTCAACAATGTTCACAGCATATGGACCGGGAGTAGATTCCATCTTAAGAAACCACATCCTTTTTTCATCCATAAGCAACTTCTCATCCATTCAGGTTTATCATGAGATTGTGGCAATTTATTTGCCTCTTCAGGCTCTACTTCTAATAGTTGTTTGTTTGTTTGCTTGTTTGTTTTCCATCTTCTCCATACCTGCCGTTTCTTCCTCTACTGAAGTCTTAAGACCCTCAAAGTCATTCAGGAGGGTTGGAGTCAACTTCTTCCCAACTCCTGTTCGTGTTGATATTGTGACCTCCTTCTATGAGTCACAAATGTTCTTAATGCTATCTGTAGTGAGAGTGATAAATCATTTCCAGAAGGTTTTCAATTTATTTTGTCTAGATCCAGCAGAGGCAATTGTTAGCCTTATGAAATATTATTTCTGCAGTAATAAGACTTGAAAGTCAAAACTGCTCCTTGATACAGAATTGATGTTGTGATAGCTGGCATGAAAACAACACTTATCTCTCTATCAGAGCTCCTGGGTAACCTGGTCCATTATCAATGAGCAGTAATATTTTGAACAAAATCTTTTTTTCTGAGAAATGGATTCTCAATAATGAACTTAAAATATTCAGGAAACCATGTTGAAAACAGATATACTATAATCCAAGGATTGCTTTTCCATTTACAGAGAACAAGCAAAGTGGATTTAACATTTTAGAATTTTAGGATTTTAGGATTTTAAATTTAGCACTGGCTTCAACTAAAAGTCACCAGCTGTATTAACCTCTAATAAAGAGTCAAACTGTCCTTTGAAGATTTGAAGCCAAGTTTTTATTTCTCTCTAGAAAATCCTAGATGGCATCTTCTTGCAATATTAGGTTGTTTCGTCTACGTTAAAAATCTGCTGTTTGGTGTGCCACCTTCATCGTTTATCTTAACTATATCTTCTGGATATTTTACTGTACCTTCTTTATCAGCATTTTCTGGCTAACCTTGCACTTTTATATCATGAAGATGGCTTCTTTCTTCCTTAAACCTCATGAACCAACCTCTGATAGCTTCTAACATTTCTTATGCAGCTTCTTCACCTATCTCAGCCTTCATGGAATTAAAGAGAGTTAGGTTCTTGCTCTGGACTAGGCTTTGGCTCAAAGAAATGTGAGTGGCTTAATCTTGTAGAACATTGAAAACTTCTTCTTGTCAGCAATAAGGCTTCCTTGTCATTTGTGTGTTCACTGGCATAGCACTTTTAATCTTTTTCAATAATGTTTCCTTTATATCTACAACTTGGCTGTTTGGAACAAGAGGCCTAGCTTCTGTTCTTTCTCAACATTTGATATGTTTTCCTAACTCAGTGTAATCATTTCTTCCTTTTGGTTTAAAATTAGAGACCTGAAACTCTTTTTTTTCACTTGAACTCCTAGAGGCCATTGTAGAGTTATTATTGGCTTAATTTCCTTATTTTTATTTCTCAGGGAATAGGGAGGCACAAGGAGAGGGAGAGACATGGGTGATTGGTAGGGCAGTCAGAATACAAAATATTGATCAACTGAGTTTGCCATCTTTTATGATCATGGTTTGCAGCCTCGAAAACAGTTACAGTAGTAACATTAAAGATCGCTGATCACAGGTCACCATAACAAATTTGATAATAATGAAAATGTTTGAAATTATTGAAACACTTGCCAAATATGACACAGAGACATGAAGTGAGTACATATTATTGTAAAAATGGCCCATAGATTTTCTTGATGGAGGAATGCTACAACCTGTCCATTTATAAAAAATGTAGTATCTGCAAGGCACAATAAAATGAAGTTCAACAAAGTATTCCTATATTGCTTTATCCTTTTGATATCTGCAGGATGCATAGTGATGTACCCTATTTCATTCCAAATATTAGCAGTATCCTTTGTCAGTCTTGGTAGAGGTTTATCTGTTTTATTTATCTTTTCAAACAACTAGTTTTTTGTTTCATTAACTTTATTGTTTTCATTGATTTCTGCTGTCATTTTTATTTTCTTCCTTTTGCTTGCCTTGGGTATATTTTACTCTTTTTTTAGAGTTCTTGATGTATGAAAAACTATATTACTAGTTTAAGACTCTTAATATAGTAATTTAAGCATTTAGTGCTAAGAATTTTCCTCTTAGCATGCTTTTGCTATGTACCACACATTTTGAGAAAGTTGTATTTTTATTTTCATTCAATTCAATGTATTTTATTTTTTCTGAGACTTCCTTTCTCATCAGTTTATTATGTATAGTTGTGTTTTTTAGTTTCTAAATGTTTAGGGTTTTTATGTTGTATGTCAGTATGATTTCTAGTTTGATTACATTGACAGCAAGTTATATTGTTTTTAATGTGTTGAGTTTTGTTTTATAGTCTTGGATATGGTATGTCCTCGTATGTGTTTCATAGGCACTTGAAAAGTATGTGTATTCTGCTGTATGTGTATTCTAGCAGAGAGTTCTATAATCTTGATTAAATTCTATTGATTAGTGACTTTTTTTAGTTATTCTATATATTTTCCAGTTGGTTAGCAACTGTTCTGAGGAAGTGCTGGAGTTTCTAGTTACAACTTTGCATTTATCTATCTCTCTTTGTAGTTCTACTGATTATTGCTTCAAATGGAAGTTTTAGCTCTGTGTTTTTGGTACATAACTCATTTAAGACTACTATATATTCCTGTTGGACTGATATTTTTATCATTACATAATGTTCCCCTCTGTCTTTTTTAATTTTCTTTGCTCTGAAGTATATTTTATCATATACTAATATTGCTACTCCTGCTTTATTTTGATTAATGTTTGCATGACATATCCTTTCAAAATGCCTATATTTCAGGAGGGCATTTTTTTTTTTTAGAGACAGAGTCTCACTTTGTTGTCCTTGGTAGAGTGCTGTGGCATCACAGCTCACAGCAACCTTTGGCTCTTGGGCTTAGGTGATTCTCTTGCCTCACTCTCCTGAGTAGCTGGGACTACAGGCAACAGCCACAATACCTGGCTATTTTTGTTGTTATTGTTGCAGTTTGGCTGGGGCTGGGTTCAAACCTGCCACCCTTAGTATATGGAGCTGGCACCCTACTCACTGAGCCACAGGCACCACCCAACATGCCTATATTTTTATAGCTCAAGTGAACTTTTTTTATATACCAATTGTTGAATAATGCTTTTAAATCTCTGTTTTTAATTGGTGCATTTAGACTGTTTACATTTATTGCCACTATTAATATATTCAAAAGTCTTCCATGTTATTTTTTGTTTTCTGTTTATTGTTTCTATTTTCTTTTTCTGATTTTCTCTTTCTCTATTTTCTTTTTCCTGTGGATTAAATAAGCATTTTTTTCAAATCTCATTTTGATATATCACTAATACTTTTGAGTACCTCTTCATATAGTTTTTCTTTTTTTAAAATTATTTTTTAGTAAATCATAACTTAGTACATTGATGCATTTATGGGGTTTAGGGTACTGCTTCGATATACAATGTGAAATGCTTACATTGAACTAAGTAATACATCCATCACAATTATACTCATTTCTTAATAGTTTTGAAATGTACCATTACATCATGCACATTAGGTGAGGTCCCCCCAAATACCCTCTCTCTCCTCTTCCCTTTTACTTTCTGGACTATAGTTATGTTTTGCCATTTATATAAGAGTGTAGGTGGTTTCATATTGATTTTACAGTAGTATTGAGTACATTGGATACTTTTTTCCCCATTCTTGAGATACTTTACTAAGAAGAATATGTTCCAGCTCCATCCTGGTAAACATAAAAGATGTGAAGTCTCTACCTTTTTTATGGCTGCATAGAATTCCATGGTGTACATATACCACAATTTGTTAATCCATTCATGGGTTGATGGGCACGTGGGCTGTTTCCATGTCTTGGCTACTATGAATTGGGCTGCAATAAACATTCTGGTGCAAATGTCTTTGTTGTAAAAAAATTTTTGATCATTTGGGTATATACCTAATAGAAGAATTCCAGGATCGAATGGAAGTTCTCCAAACTTCTTTCCAAAAAGGTCATATTAGCTTGCATTCCCACCAGCAGTGTAGAAGTGTTCCCTTCTCTCTGCATCCATGCCAACATCTGTAGTTTTGGGATTTTGTGACGTGGGCTAATCTTACTGGAGTTAGATGATATCTCAAAGTGTTTTTGATTTGCATTTCTCTGATGATTAAGGATGATGAGCATTTTTTCATGTATTTGTAGGCCATGTGTCTGTCTTCCTCAGAGAAGTTTCTGTTCAAGTCTCTTGCCCACATAGAAATGAGGTTATTTATTCTTTTCTTATTGATTAGTTTGAGTTCTCTGTAGATTCTAGTTATCAGACCTTTGTCGGAAGCATAAAATGCAAAAATCTTCTCCCATTCTGAAGGTTGTTTGTTTGCTTTACTTACTGTGCTCCTGGCTGTGCAAAACCTTTTTAGTTTGATCAGATCCCAGTAATGTATTTTTGGTGTTGCTTCAACTGCCCAGGGGGTCCTCCTCATAAAATATTCTCCCAGGCCAATTTCTTCAAGAGTTTTCCCTGAACTCTCTTCTAGTATTTTTATAGTTTCATGTCTTAAGTTTAAATCTTTTATCCAGTGAGATCAATTTTTCTTAATGGTGAAATGTGGGGGTTTAGTTTCAGTGTTCTACAGGTCCCCAGGCAGTTCACCCAGCACCATTTGTTAAATAGGGAGTCTTTCTCCCACTGAATATTTTTGATAGGCTTGTCGAAGATCAAATGATGATAAGTAGCAGGGTTCATCTCTTGGTTCTCTATTCTGTTCTATAAATCTACCACTCTGTTTTTGTGCCAGTACCATGCTGTTTTGATCACTATAGATTTATAGTATAGCCTGAAATCTGGTAATGTGATACCTCCTGATTTGTTCTTATTTCTGAGTAATGTATTGGTTGTTAAAGGTTTTTTCTGATTCCATATAAAGTGAAGCACTATTTTTTCAAGTTCTTTAAAGTATGACAGTGGTGTTTTAATAGGGATTGCATTAAATCTGTAAATTGCTTTGGGTAGTATGGACATTTTAACAATGTTGATTCTTCCCAGCCATGAGCATGGTATGTTTTTCCATTTGTTAACATCTTCAGCTATTTCTTTTCTTAGAGTTTCATAGTTCTATTTATAGAGATCTTTCACGTTCTTTGTTAGGTAGATTCCCAGATATTTCATCTTCTTTGGCACTATCGTAAAAGGAATAGAGTCCTTGATTGTTTTTTCAGCTTGACTATTGTTGGTGTATATAAAAGCTACTGATTGTAAGTATTGATCTTGTATCCTGAGACACTGCTGTATTCCTTGATCACTTCTAAGAGTTTTAAATTAGTATAGGATCATATCATCAGCAAAGAGTGAGAATTTGATTTCCTCTGACCCTATTTGAATACTCTTGATTGCCTTCTCTTATCTGATTGCAATGGATAAGACTTCCATTACTATGTTAAATAGCAGTGGAGACAGTGGGCATCTTTGCCTCATTCCTGATCTGAGTGGAAATGTTTTCAGTTTTACACCATTCAATATGATACTGGCTGTGGGTTTGCTGTAGATGGCCTCTATCAGTTTAAGAAATGTCCCTTTTATGCCTATTTTTAAAAGAATTCTGATAATGAAAGGATGCTGGATATTATCAAAGGCTTTTTCTCTGTCAATTGAGAGAATCATATGGTCTTTGTTTTTAATTTTATTGATGTGATGTATTGTATTTATAGATTTGCATATGTTGAACCAATCCTGTAACCCTGGAATAAAACCAACTTGATCATGGCGTATAATTTTTTTGATGTGTTGTTGTATTCTGTTTGCTAAGATCTTATTGAATATTTTTGCATCGATATTCATTAATGATATTGGTCTATAATTTTCTTTCTTTGTTGGAACCTTTTCTGGTTTGAGTATCAGAGTGATATTTGCTTCATAGAATGTGTTGGGAAGTATTCCTTCTTTTTCTATGTTTTGGAAAATATATAATATAGGTACTAGTTCCTCTTGAAGGGTTTGATAGAATTTGGATGTGAAGTGATTTGGTCCCGGACTTTTCTTTTTTGGGAGATTTTGTATAGTTGATGCTGTTTAGTGATTGACATAGATCTATTCAAAATTTCTAATTCTTTCAGTTTGAGTCTTTGAAGTGGTGGACTTTGACCAGGTATTGACCAGGTATTGGAGATTTTCATATTTGGGGGGAATAGAGTTTTTTGTAGTAATTATTGAGGATTTTTTGAATTTCTAGGGGTCATTATTTCTCCTTTATTGTTTCTGATAGATGATATTAGAGATTTTACTTCTCAGTTTCTGGATAGGTTAACCAAAGGTTTACCAGTTTTATTGATCTTTTCAAAAACCACCTTTTTTGTTTCATTGGTCTTCCAAATGATTCATTTGTTTTCACTTTCATTTTATTTTCCTCCTTTTATTTTTGCTTGCCCCTAATCTCAACACAAGTATTCATTTCTCTCTTCTTTACCCCATCATAGTCCTTGGATCCTAGAAATCTTCTTTTCAAAATGCAAGAGCTGAGAAAGGAATCCTCAGGGAATTAATACTTTGAGCCTTGCAACCACAAGTCTCTCCTGAGATGAAGTGCAAAA
>CAUYRH010094318.1:0-10339 GCA_963574655.1 Perodicticus potto
AGATGATATGATTGTATATCTGGAAAACACCAGGGATTCTACTATAAAACTCTTAGAAGTGAACAAGGAATACAGTAGCATCTCGGGTTACAAAATCAACACTCATAAATCTGTAGCTTTTATATACATCAACAATAGTCAAGCTGAAAAAACAGTCAAGGACTCTATGCTGTTCACAGTAGTGCCAAAGAAGATGAAATATTTGGGAGTTTACCTAACAAAGGACGTGAAAGATCTCTATAAAGAGAACTATGACACTCTAAGAAAAGAAATAGCTGAAGATGTTAACAAATGGAAAAACATACCATGTTCATGGCTGGGAAGAATCAACACTGTTAAAATGTCCATACTACCCCAAGCAATATACAATTTTAATGCAATCCCTATTAAATCTCCACTGTCATACTTTAAAGATCTCGAAAAAATAATACTTTGTTTTATATGGAATCAGAAAAAACCTCAAATAGCCAAGACATTACTCAGAAATAAAAACAAAGCAGGAGGAATTATGCTACCAGACCTCAGACTATACTACAAATCGATAGTGATCAAGAGAGCATTTTACTGCCACAATAACAGAGAAGTAGATGTATGAAACAGAATAGAAAACCAAGAGATGAACCCAGCTACCTACCGTTATTTGAACTTTGACAAGCCGATTAAAAACATTCAGTGGAGAAAGGTACCCTATTTAACAAATGGTGCTGGGTGAACTGGCTGGCGACCTGTAGAAGATGGAAACTGGACCCATACCTCTCACGATTAACTAAGATAGATTCTCAATGGATTAAAGATTTAACTTAAGACACGAAACTATAAAAATACTAGAAGAAAGTGCAGGGAAAACTCTTGAGGAAATTGGCCTGGGTGAATATTTCATGAGGAGGACCTCCCAGGCAATTGAAGCCACATCAAAAATACAGTACTGGAACCTAATTAAACTTAAAAGCTTCTGCACAGGCAAGAACAAAGTAAGTAAAGCAAGCCGACAGCCCTCAGAATGGAAGAAGGTATTTGTAGGTTATTTCTCTGACAAAGGTTTCATAACTAGAATCCACAGAGAACTCAAATGGATTAGGAAGAAAAGAACAAGTGATCCCATCTCAGGGTGGGCAAGGGACTTGAAGAGAATCTTCTGTGAAGAAGACAGGCACACGGCCTACAGACACATGAAAAAATGCTCATCATCCTTAATCATCAGAGAAATGCAAATCAAAACTACTTTGATATATCATCTAACTCCAATAAGATCAGCCCACATCACAAAATCCCAAAACCAGAGATGTTGGCATGGATGTAGAGAAAAGGCAACACTTCTACATTGCTGGTGGGAATGCAAACTAATATGTTCCTTTTGGAAAGATGTTTAGAGAACACTTAGAGATCTAAAACTAGACCTGTCATTCGATCCTACAATTCCTCTACTAGGTATACATCCAGAAGACCAAAAATCACATTATAAGAAAGATACACGTATTAGAATGTTTACTGCAGTCCAATTCATAATTGCTAAGTCATGGAAGAAGCCCAAGTGCCCACTGACCCATGAACGGATCAATAAATTGTGGTATATGTACACCATGGAATATTATGCAGCCTTAAAGAAAGATGGAGACTTTACCTCTTTTATGTTTACATGGATGGAGCTGGAACATATTCTTCTTAGCAAAGTTTCTCAGTAATGGAAGAAAAAGGATCCAGTGTACTCAGTCTTACTAAGAAACCAATTTATAGCTTTCTTATGAAAGCTATAAGCCAATTATAGCCCAAGAAGAAGGGGAAAGTGGGGAGGGGAGGAGGGATGATGGATGGAGGGAAAGTAATTGGTGGGAGCATACCTACGGTGCATCTTACAAGGGTACTTGTGAAATTTACTAGGTGTAGAATATAAATGTCTTAACACAATAACTAAGAAAATGTCGTGAAGGCTATGTTAACTAGTTTGATGAAAACATTTCAAATTGTATATAAAACCAGGACATTGTACCCCATGATTGCATTAATTTACAAAACTATGATTTAATAAAAAAATAATTAAAAAATTATTGTTACCTTTGGCAGCATGGGAGTATCCCTCTTCTTCTTCTTTTCTGAATTAGGGTCATCTAATAAGTCTGGCTCAAAAGTATAAAGTTCAGTAAGCTCATTCATAGTAAAATGACGTTCAACCTGTTGCTGATCAACAACTCGAAAAGATAGTGACTGCTTAGTTACTTGTCGATCATAAATCTTATCTTCCATGGTTCCCTTTATAAAAGAAGGACCAATGTATGAATAAATAAATTTTGTAAATATGAAACAAACTTAATCAAGGAGAAATATAGTTACTGTTAAATCTATAATGGTAAAACTTCACGGTAATATATTTAGATCGAGAAAAATTAAAGAGCAATGTTGCTTAATTCATTAAATATTTCAACTTTAGCATAGTTTAATATGAAATATTAAGAAAATTAAATCACTAATAACCATTCTATATTATCTGACCAAAATGCACTCATATGTTGCTTTATGTATTTCTGTACTTGGTGGAAGGAGAAAAGGCAGAGAACCAGGGTAAACAAATAAAGGGGTATATGAATTAAAAATGTAGGTGGGTATTGAAGTTATAAGGCAAGAAGACAGTTTAATTCCTTTTTCAATATAAAATACAAAGCTTTCAACAGTCACTAAAACTTTATATCAAATTTTATTTTCTTTAATTTCGAGAGAGAGCACTAATATAAAGTTCAATATCCATACATATAAATACATTACATTAAATGTATATTAAAGTATTATAGATTATACACTAGAATGAAAAGAAGCTCTAAATTTAAATAACAGAAAAGAGTTTACAATGAGTTATCAATCATATTAGGTACTGAAGAAAATCAAATAAGAAAGGATCTATCAGTAGAACTCAGTCTCAGATTTGGAGGCAGGTGGAGAGGAGTAGCACCTGCTACCAATGCAGATATACCAGTTAAAAAGGCAATTTGATCCTATGAACTTGTATTATTTTGAAATATATCTACTTCTTTATTTTACTTATTTTTCTCAAATCTGAGTTTGTTTTATAAGACCTGAGCTTATATCTAAAGAAGACAACTTTAATATTCTTGCCTAGAAAGTATTATATATTCTATCATAATGCTGTTATTTTTGCCCATATTTTTCAAATTAAGAGAATACCTGGCGGCCACTGTAAAACAATGATCATTTGACTTTTTCAAGCAAATTAGATTATTTCCTAGCTTTTCTATCTTTGTTAATAAATGAACCATAACATTTGCACTAGATTATCACAGCTCAATTTACAATCACTGAGATGTGGAAACAACCTAAGTGCCCATCAACTCATGATTGAATTAATAAACTATGGTATATGTATATCATGGAATACTAATTCAGCTATAAAAAGATGAGGACTTTACAGCTTTTGTATTTTTTTTTTTTTGAGACAGAGCCTCAAGCTGTACCCCTGGATAGAGTGCTGTCGCATCACAGCTCACAGCAACCTCCAATTCCTGGGCTCAAGCGAGTCTCCTGCCTTGGCCTTCCAAGTAGCTGGGACTACAGGCGACCACCACAATGCCTGGCCATTTTTTGGTTGCAGCCGTCACTGTTGTTTGGCGGGCCGGGGCTGGATTCAAACCTGCCAGCTCAGGTGTACGTGGCTGGCGCCTTAGCCCGTTGAGCCACAGGCGCCGAGCCTACAGCTTTTGTATTAACCTAGATGTAGTTGAAACATATTTTTATTAGTAAAGTATCACAAGAATGGAAAAGCAAGTATCCAATGTGCTCAATACTAATATGAAGTCAGTAGATAAACTAATACATGCCCACACAAGAGAAAAACTCAATTTAATTCAATTGGGGGGAGGGGGAAAAGGGAGGAGGATTGGTGTGCCCCTACCTAATGGGCATAATGTAAGGGTATATGGCACACCTGGGTGTGGAACATAACTACAACAGGGACTTTACCTAACAAATGTAAACATTGTAACCTAATTGTTTGTACCCTCACATTTCTCTGAAATTTAAAAAAGAAAGAGCGAGAGAGACAGACAGACAGACAGAGAAGAGAAGAGGAGAGACAGAAAGAGAGAGAGAAAGAAAAGAAAGACAGGGAGAGAAAGAATAAATGAACTATAAATGTTTTCCTTTCTGGAACTAGGAATAATATACCAAATTTGTTTACTCATGCAATACAATCACAACATGAGAAGGTTGACATTACAGAAAAGGACAAATTGCAAAACAGAAGATCATGAGAGACACCAAAGTAGACTTCTATTGCCTTATATATAGGAATGGTAGTTTCAACTTCGTTTACCTCTCTATAATACATATATATTCTGCACCTCTAAATATCATCAGTTTCATGCAATCTTTCAATATCAAAGAGAATAAAAATTATAAACCTACCTGAGCTAAGAACCTATATACATAAACAGGTTTAGTTTGTCCAAAGCGATAAACTCTGAATATACTCTGGATGTCATATGATGGATTCCAAGAAGCATCAAATATAATTACTCGATTAGCAGCTACCAGATTAATTCCTAGAGATCCTGCTTTGGTGGAAATAATAAACAATCGCCCCCTAGAAATGAAAATATAGAATAAATGTTTTAGTAATGAGTGCTTTATAGATATTTCAATTATGATATGACTTTTTGATCCTTAGGCAGTTGAACAATCAGGAGTTCAGAGAATTCATTTCTTACTTACTAAAGAAAATAAGACATTATTTTAAGGAATCAGGTTGATAATTTATAATCTTGTAAAGAATCCTATTGCTAGAAAATGAAATAGCCTTATTTAATTATAAAGATGAAATAAAAATCATGTTGATATGTAGTCAAGGTTTTATTTATAGGTTGCTGAGTAAATTTAGAAAATGTCTATATAACATGAAAGTCCATATTGTACTAGGTACTGTTCAGGGCATAAAGTACATAAAAATGAAGGACAGTTTAGGGGTGACTCATGCAAAAATTTATGAAATAGCATAATGAATGTGATGAGAGACGTTAAATAGATTCAAGATACTGAAGTAGGTAAAATAGGAGCAAGAAGACATAGGGCTTCCAGGAAGGATGTACCTAAGGGAAAAGAAAAAAAAACAACAGATTGATGTGAACACAAGGATTTATAATATTTCTATAAAAGAATTTTGGAATTAGGGATAAATACATAAAAAACTAACCAAAATGTAAAAACAAATCAATACTTTAACAAAAATAAACAGGCACACAAAAAAGAAAAATTAATCATAATATTTTAAATGGCTTACCAATATTTATATAATCATAATAAAGCAAGCACTCCCAATTGATTTATGTAAATATTATAGGACTTGAGGCCTTATACAACTATTTGTTAGAAATATGTAAGTGCATTACTTTGATATTAATAAAGTTTTAATTAAAAAGATTATAACATTTTTGGAAAATATATACAAGTCTAAAGGAAAAAAAAATTACTCAGTTCCATTCCTCAGAAACAACCTCTACTCAAATTATGATACATTAAATAGGTTTATTTTTCTAAGTATATATTTCTTGGGTTTTACATAGTCAAGATAATACCTATACATACAGTTTATACTATGAGAATTTCCTCAAATTTCTTGGTGATTATCATGGTTAGTAGCTGTATAATATTTCATGTGATGACTATATAATAATAATTCATTTAGTGTTGACAATTTATATCAGAATAAGAAAATACCTCCAATAGGCTCTAAATAATTACCATAAAAAGCCTGTATACTAAGACTTACTTTCTTTCATGAAATAAAATTAATAATTAAAATGTCATACCTGTTTACATTTATAGCATTATATGCTAGAATGCAAAGAAACTCTAAATTTTGGGAGAGAGTTTACAATTTAGTTTACTAATTATATACTAAAGAAAAATAGAGATACTAAATTCATAACACACACCTAGGAATACAACCTATAGAAATTATCATAAAAGTTGACCAGTTTTCCAGAAAATGTATTTATCACAGTGTTATTTACAATAATAGCATATGGGTGAAAATAAATAATAGGTAATAACATAAGGAAATAAATTATGCCCTGGCTACATTACCATTAAAAATCTAAAATATATGGAAGAAAACAAAATATAGACTCTTATTAAATATAATTGTAATTGCATCAAAAAAAACATACAATGTTAACAGTTGTTATCTCTGGTCAGTCGGATTATGAAGACTATTTTCTTTGTATACTTACCTATAATATATATTCAATACAGAGAAGAAACTGTGATTTCCTTATTTACTGGACACATTTAAAGGTTTACGGGCAAATGCTACTCTAAAATTATCCCAGTTATTTATATCTATTCCACATAAGCAAAAGATGACATAGAGCCATAGAAAAGGATCAAGCATGTAGAATGGTATAAACTATGTAGGTTAAAATAGACACATACACACACATGCACACGCACATGTGCATACACACACATACATACTCTCCCTTAAGGAGAATTTCTAAACTCTTTGATATCTGTTCACTAATAAAGAGTTCAATATGTATAATAGGTGTGTTTATCAAATTGCTAATGCTTTTCGAACACTAAGCTAGGCTGAAAATACAAAAGATGAAAAAAATATTTGGCCATAGCAGTAAAGAAGACCACCACCTACAAGACAACAGACATACCAACAACTGGAATGCAATGTTTTTTGCAATAATGGAGTTACTTACTAAGCACTGATGCGCTAAATGACAGAAAAATAATCATTAAAATGCCATTACAATCTTATTACATTAAGAATGCTATATGAGGCCAGGCATAGTAGCTCACACCTGTAATCATAGCACTCTGGGAAGACTGCTTGAACTCAGGATCTCAAGACCAAAACAACAGTGAGACCCTTATTTACAAAAAATAGAAATACATACCAGTGGGAAGCAAAACTGTTTAACTTCCCATAAAAGAAAAATAAATAAAGAGTTAATGACTGAATTGGCAATTAAGAATCGATTTGAACTGTTTAACTTATATTCAGTCTAGAACATATAAGTCTATAGAGATGAACTAACAAGGATATTTTTAGATTTTCTTAATATTAAGCATTATTATTACAGTGTATGCTCAAACATGATTAAAATATGAACCATTATTGGTGGTGCCTGTGGCTCAGTGAGTAGGGAACCCACCCCATATACTGAGGGTGGTGGGTTCAAACCTGGCCCCAGCCAAACTGCAACAAAAAAATAGCTGGGCATTGTGGCGGGCGCCTGTCGTCCCACCTACTTGGGAGGCTGAGGCAAGAGAATAGCCCAAGCCCAAGAGCTGGAGGTTGCTGTGAGCTGTAATGCCGCGGTATTCTACTGAGGGCGACAAAGTGAGACTCTGTCTCTTAAAAAAAAAAAGAAAAAAAAGAACCATTATTTACATAGTGCTCCTATAAGCCTTCTTGTACATGTCTTTTGGTAAAAAGCACTTCTGTCAGGTACGTATCCAAGAGTGAAATTGTTAAACCATAGGATTTCTATATAACACTGTTAAACAGAACAAATATTTCTCCCAAGTAGTTATTTCTAATTATATTCTTACTAACAGCGTGTCCTGGTTGTTACAAATTTTAACAAATTGTGGTATTATCTTTTTGATTTCATGATAATCTTTTAAACATTAAAGGTTCACAAGAATTTGGAACAGCATTTTAGAGAGTTTCTGCATATCCTGTATCCCACTTCCCCCCAATGGTAACTTACACAACTATAGTACACTTTCAAAACCAGGAAATTCAGGCAGTGCCTGTGGCTCAGTGAGTAGAGCGCTGGCCCCGTATACTATGGGTGGCAGGATCAAACACAGCTCCAGCCAAACTGCAAAAAAAAAATAGCTGGGCATTGTGGTAGGCACCTGTAATCCCAGCTATCGGGAGGCTGAGGCAAGAGAATTGCCAAACTGGAGGTTGCTGTGAGCTGTGTGATGCCACGACACTCTACCATGGGCGATAAACTGAGACTCTGTCTCTACAAAAAAAAAAAAAAAAACAAAAAAACCAAGAAATTGACATTGGCATGAACTAACATACAGAGTTCATTTGGGTTTCATCAGTTTCTGTTTGGGTTCTAAGTTCTATGAAATTTTATTATGTATGTAAATCACGTAAGTATTATAATAAGCAAGATACAGAACTGTTCCATCACAAAAAACCCTCCTTGTGTTATCCCTTAGTGTTTAGACCCTTCCCTTATTCCTAAACCCTGGCAATCACTGATCTGTTCTCCACCATTACAATATTGTCACATCAAGAATGCTATACAAAGCCAGATGTATTAGCTCACATTTGTAACCCTAGTGCTCTGGCAGGACTGCTTAAACTTGGGAGTTTAAGATGAGCCTGAGCAACAGCAAGACCTTCTCTCTACAAAAACAGAAAAACTGGCCAGGCTCCATGACAGTCACCTATAGTACCAGCTACTTGGGAGGCTGAGGCAAGAGGATCACTTGAGCCAAGGAGTCTGAGGCTCCAGTGAGCTACAATGATGCCACTGCACTCTAGATTCTAGACATCAATACAAAGCAAGATTCTACCTTAATTAAAAAAAAAAAATACAGGGATGGACTCATGCAGCTGTTAATTTTTTTTTTTTTTAATTTGGCTGGGGCTGGGTTTGAACCCACCACCTCTGGTATATTGGGCCGGCGCCCTACTCTTATGAGCCACAGGTGTTGACCAGCTGTTAACTTTTTGATATTGGCATTTTCCACTAAGTATAATGCCTTTAAGATCTATCCAAACTGTTGCTTGGATCAATCTCAGTATTTCACTCCTTTTTATTATTGAGCAGTATCCCAATGTATGGACATAGCATAATTTATCTGTTCACATATTAAAGGACATTTAGGTTGTTTTCAGTTTGATGCTATTACAAAGAAATCTGCTATAAAAATTTACGCAGAAGTTTCTGTGTGAAACTGTTTTCACTTTCATGGGATAAATTTCCAATAAGCATAACTGTGGGTTTATATGATAAATGTATGGTTAGTTTTATTAAAAAAAACGGATGGGGGAGGAGGCAAGATGGTCAATTGGAGCCAGCTTTCCACAGAGGCTCCTGTCCAGAAGGAGAGTTAAAGGACAGAAGTTTAGCAAGTAAGCTGATGGTTTGGAGCTGAGCCAAGAGAGAAGGTTAAAGAATGCACATCAACCCTGCTGAGGTGAACTGCAACCCCAATGATACAAAAGGTACAAAATCCATCGCCAAGAGAACGGGAATCCCCTTCCCCACGAAAACGGCTCACAGTGTACTTTCTACAAACAAGCGAGCAGAGTTCAAACGTCCTCCCATTTTATACCACAGGAGATACCCTCTAAAAACCGGACCTCCTTCCCCTGCTAGGGTGCCATGGCACTTTCCTGCCAGGCATAAAACTGTATATAAAAATGCATATATTCTCAATCTGCAATTCTGAACTCCCAGCACTCCCCACTACTCTTACTCCGAGGTCTGAAAGCCAGATTCTTGGGCATTTTCTCCAGAGGTTTGGGCAGGGCATAGGCTGGGCAGGTCTTTGCCGATTCTGCGGCACAGGGGTAAGGAGACAACAGTGGACTGAAGGAACTGTACGGAAAAGGAAGGCAATGCACCCTGGCACAGAGTAGCACCAGCACCAGCAGTGGGAACAATAGAGCTCACACCACTGGGGATATTTTGGAAGGACACTCCCTATCTCTCTGGGCAACCAGAGAAAACCGGACATCTTCCCCTGTGGCAAACACTAGCAGAATAGATCTGGGACAGTAAGGTAGACCCTGTGAGTAAAGGGTAAGCCTGAGGCGGTACAAGCCTGGGCAGAGCGTGGTACAACAGAGAATTGAAGACGGATGCGCAGAGAAAGCATACTCTCAGGGTGGAGCTGAGTGAGAGGACCGCTTTAGTGAGCCTAAGAAAAACCTGGCCCTCAGGGACCATAGGTGAGACAAAGGCAGTCAGGCCGAGGCTAGAACTCCGAGCCAAGTGAAAGCCACACTTGCCCCAACAGTGACTGCATGGGAAACAGAAACACCAGGTCTAGGCAGTGGCACAGACCATGGCTGAGTTGCAAGTTTATGAAATTAAACAGCACCTGGTCCGCAAAGGAATAGAGCCAGGAAAATATCACAAATTCTGCACAAATATAAGTGTCAGCAACAACAATCAGGGACGTGGCTGGAACTGAGTGAACCGCCCCAGCTTCCATTAACCACCCGAGGTTGTCAGGCCTCAGGTTCCCATGCTGAATGGTGGCAGAGTGCAGAGGCCTGACCGAGGAGACATAAGATCTCTCTGTGACTGAGGCAGGCTCAAACCCCTGGAGCATCTGCTCACTG
>CAUYRH010094326.1:0-23389 GCA_963574655.1 Perodicticus potto
AAGGATGTTGGAAGTGTGAGGGCAGTTCTTAACCTGGGACTCCATTTTCACTCTAAGGCAACACAGAGTCTAGAAAGAAGAAAGTCGCTGTGGCTGGAGCTTTTGGTTCAGATGGCAAAGGGGGCCCTAAAGAGCAGGAGAATCATTGTATCCAGAAGGCAGTGCTGGAGTCGGCCTTACGAACTAGGGGGTTTCTTCCTGGCATCCAAGTCCTTTTTAATTTCTTCAAGTTTTTTAGCCACGTTAGGCATGTCATAGTTCTGAGCCAGATACATTCCAACCACGTTGCTGAAAGTAAATCCAAGCAGGAACCGGAGCATGCTATCGACGGAAAGGGTGCTAAGGGAGGCTGCAGCTCTGCAGGCCGGTCCTAACCTGGCACCCCAGCTCAAGGGGCGGCTTTTTTTTTTTTTTAAAAGGGGTCATTTTCTTTCTTTTTTGCAGTTTTGGCCGGGGCTGGGTTTGAACCCACCACCTCCGGCATATGGGGCCTGTGCCCTACTCCTTTGAGGCACAGGCGCTGCCCCAGTTTTGTTTTGTTTTTTAATTGCAATTTAGCTGGGGTTGGGCTTGAATTTGCCACCCTCGGTATATGGGGCCAGCGCCCTACTCCTTTGAGCCACAGGCGCCGCCCCATCAAATTTTTTTTTTTATAAGTTGTGTACAATATTCAATTATTTTTTTTTTGAGACAGGGTCTTACTTTGTCACCATTGGTAGAGTGCCTGTGGCATCACAGCCCACAGAAACCTCAAACTCTTGGGTGTAAGCAGTTCTATTGCCTCAGCCTCCCAAGTAGCTGGAACTACAGGCGCTGGCCACAACACCTGGCTATTTTTTAGAGATGAGGTCTCACTTTGGCTCAGGGTGGTCTTAAACATGTGAGCTAAGGCAGTCCACCCACCTAGGCCTCCCAGAGAGCTAGGATTGCAGGTGTGAGCCAGCGCACCCAGCCAATATTCTATTATATTCTTAATGTTAGTAGGATCTATAGATATTTTCCCTTTTCATTCTTGACATTAATAGGAATTATTTTTTTAATCTCACAATCCTTAACTTGAAATAAATTGGTTGTTTATTATGTAATCTAAATCATAGTAATGTTTCTTCCCTTAGAAGAAAACCAGAATAAAACCCTTTAAAGGATTAATACTTTTCCTATTTTAAATTTTACTTTTACATTTATTATATGTGTATGCCTGTTTTATTTTTATTTATTTATTTATTTATTTTTTGAGACAGAGCCTCAAGCTGTCACCCTGGGTAGAGTGCTGTGGCATCACAGCTCACAGCAACCTCCAATTCCTGGGCTCAAGCGACTCTCCTGCCTCCGCCTCCCAAGTAGCTGGGACCACAGGCGCCTGCCACAATGCCTGGATATTTTTTGGTTGCAGCCATTATTGTTGTTTGGTGGGGTTGGGCTGGATTCGAACCCGTCAGCTTAGGTGTATGTGGCTGGCGCCTTAGCCACTTGAGCCACAGCCGCCCAGCCTTATTTTTTCTTTTTGAGACAGAGTCTCACTGCTGCCTTTAGTAGAGTACCATGCTGTCATAACTCAACAGCAACCTCAAATTCTATCGCTCAAGTGATTCTCTTGTCTCAGCCTCCGGAGTAGCTGACACTGCAGGTGCCTGCCACAACGCCTGGCTATTTTTTGTTGTTGTTTTTTGAACCCGCCACCTCCAGCATATGGGACCAGCGCCCTACTCCTTTGAGCTACAGGCGCCGCCCCCGGCTATTTTTTTAGAGACGGGAACTCACTCTTGCTCACGCTCGTCTTCAACTCCTGAGCTCCAAGCAATCCACCCACCTTGACCTCCCAGAATGCTGGGATTACAGGCAAAAGCCACCTCGCCCTGCCTAATCCTAGCCCTTTGAGAGGCTGAGGAGGGAAGATCACTTGAGCTCAGGAGTTCAAGATCAGCCTCAGCAAGAGCGAGACCCCCGTCTCAACTGAAAATAGAGAAATTATCCAGGTACGGTTGGTTGGCATACACCTGTAGTCCCAGCCACTTAGTAGGCTGAGGCAGGAGGAATTTTGGAGCCCAGGAGTTGAAGGTTGCAGTGAGCTATGATGATGCCACTGCACTGTAGATGGAGAGAGAGAGAGGAAGACCCTGTCTCATAAAGAAAAAGACCATGTATGGAGTTTGCTTTGGATTCAGGTGTACCGTCACCACCATTATGCTGGAGGTGGCACTTACACCTACAGTGATGGGGAACATGGAAGGCTTGAGAAAAGGAGGACCAGGGCAAAAACCATGGGAATGGTTTGGGCTAGATTTGGTGAGGACAGCCGCCTAAACTAGTGAGGAGTGGTTCAGCTTTCTATATTAAGGACAGAAATTCCAGGAGGATCACTCCTCTGATTGAGTTAGCTGAGGGAAACAATCCATAATTTGGTAACACAAAATTTCTCCTTCCTGAGCTCAAAATAAGCACTTTCTGCAGCCCAGAAATTGTCCTGACACTATGAGATACCCAGTGAAAAACTCCCTGGCAGAGTTCCAGGCCTAGATAATGTTCCTCTTGTATTCCCCTGATTCTGATTTTTTACTGAAAGAGGCCAGGGTAGCCTATAATTCTTCTGGGGACATCGTTGGAAATACTCTGTCTTCCCCCCACTACTTTTGCTCTGCCTTTTGTAGGGAAAGAGTAACAATGAGAACCTGTGTCTAAGGTTGGGCAGAGGAGGTGGCCTAGCCATCGAAGCCTGGACCCTGCACAAATCCTTTGTCTCCCACCTTAGGAACAATCATGAACCAGAGAACCAACAGGTCTCCGATTTAGAGTTGAGCACACCAATGGTTTAGGATAATGTTGCAAAATCCTGAGGGATGGAGAGAAGAGAAATTGTTCTGACCTCAGAGGAAGGGAAGGAGCAGAATGCTTAAGATGACCCTGATCTGTCCAGGGTGCTGATAATTCACAGGCTCTCCTGCCAAACAGATTAGAAGGATTCTGCATTAAGTGTGCAATTAGCTCCTGTGGCCTCATTGCCAGTCCCAAGTAGATCTGAAGGTCTAGACTTTTCTTCCCCCAAGAAAGTTAGCTCAGAGACAGTCAGTCTATCTGCAACCCAATAGACCAGAATCCGGAGGAGCCTTGAAAAGAGTAACGAAGCTTCTCAAAAAGAAGCATAGCTAATTAGCACCTTGCTGAAGAGTATATGAATAGTCGATTTAAAATTTTGTAACAAGAAATAATAAACTCAAAATTCAGGATATCGATAAATTCTGGGGGAGCCCAAGAGACTTTAGTAGAGAAGGAGCACACAGCTAGCTACAAAGTTGTCGGTATTGTTCAGAGGGTTTGATGCACAGGCTTTTTTTTTTTTTTTTTGAGACAGAGCCTCAAGCTATCACCCTGGATAGAGTGTCGTGGCACCATAGCTCACAGCAGCCTCCAATTCCTGGGCTCAAGCGAGTCTCTTGCCTCCCCCTCCCAAGTAGCTGGGACCACAAGTGTCCGCCACAACACCCGGCCATTTTTAGGTTGCAGCCGTCATTGTTGTTTGGCAGGCCGGGCTGGATTCGAACCTGCCAGCTCAGGTGTACATGGCTGGCGCCTTAGCCCATTGAGCCACAGGCACCGAGCCTGATTCACAGGCTTTTATTTAATATTATAAGGTATATCCTAAATATATGCCACTTGCATTATTTTATATGTACAAAAAATGCAATATTAAAGATAATGATGAGAGGCTGGGCACAGTGGCTCACACCTGTAATCCTAGCATTCTGGGAGGCTAAGGAAAGTGAATTGCTTGAGCTCAAGAGTTTGAGACCAGCCTGAGCAAGAGTGAGACCCCGTCCCTACTAAAAATAGAAAAACTAGCTGGGTGTTGTAGCAGGCACCGACAGTCCCAGCTACTTGGGAGGCTGAGGCAGGAGGATTGCTTGAGCCTACGAGTTGAATTTGCAGTGAGCTATGATGACACCTCCGTCCTGGGTGACAGAATAAGACTCTTTCTCAAAAAAAAAAAAAAATAAATTTAAAAAATGTTGGAAGATGGAAACAAATAGTGATAACAGACCTGAAAAAACTAACTCTGAAGCTAGCAGTGGGAAAAGCATAGTCAGAACCCTGATTTCTACCTAGTTCCCAAAAGACTCTGATAAAGAGGTACCAGGTGCTTCTGGAAGTGGAGGAGCAGGTGGTGCAGGAGGGGGAGGGAAGGAGGATGGTTTAAAAGCCCATGTGTGCAATAAGCACGTCCTCAGATTTTCTTCCACACTCAACACAGCCAAATAAATTCCCCTTTCAATTCCCAAAAGAAGACTGAAAGTTTACTGTGTGGAGAGGTTAAAATAAATGGTCTCGGGCGGCTCTTGTACCTCAGCCGGTAGGGCGCTGGCCACATTCGCCAAGGGTAGTGGGTTCCAACCCAGCCCAGGTCAGCTAAAACAACAATGACAACTGCAACAACAAAAATAACCGGGTGTTGTGGCGGGCGCCTGTAGTCCCAGCTACTTGGGAGGCTGAGGCAAGAGAATCGCTTAAGCCCAGGAGTTTGAGGTTGCTGTGAGCTGTGACACTACAGCACTCTACACAGGGCAACAGCTTCAGACTCTGTCCCAAAAAAAAAAAAAATTAAGTGGTCTCTGACATCGGGGGCAGCTGAGGATGGGGCTGCAATTTAGGAAACAGGAGGATGAGAGAATGTTTACATGTTAAATTTTGAGACTCCCCCTCGTAAATCTCTCCTTCTACTCAGCTTCTAAACCCTGGCCAAAAGATTTAAACTTCAGAGGGGAGGGAGCATCAGATATGCTCACAAGGGAAAGACACTAAAGGGGTCTCCCCAAAAGTTCCAGCTAGATCATCACAATAAGCCCACAGCCAGTAACCCCAGTCATTAGTTCAACTATGCCTATAAGTTTTTGGTGCTCTGCATCAAACAGACGCAGACAAGGGTGATGGCTCATCACCAAGGGTGAATTGCAAACACTTCAAACTGGAGCAGTCAGAACACTTCAGAAGAGATTTCTTCAGAGAAGATAAAATTATCTGAAAACCTCAAACATCTAAAGAAATCTTATAATGTGGCAAATGGGACCCAAAATAAACACAATGAAAAAAGCAACTTGGAGGAAGCAGAGACATCTAGGGAAAGGAAATCTCAGTAATGCCAAGATTAGATCAGAGAGGTCAGATCAAGTATTACATTTATGAAACAATACAAGGTGTTATTTTTTTAAAAAAGAATATTCAGAGGACAAAAATATTTTCTTGGAAACAGAAAACATGATTGCAGAAATTTCAATGGAGGAGTTGGAAGATAAAACTTAAAGAAATCTCTCAGAAAGCAAATAAGGCAAATGAATGGAAATGGGAGAGAAAAGACAAGAAAATTGCAGGACCAATCCAGAAAGTTCAATTCCTAACAATAGTTTCATCAAGGGACAATAGAGAAAAAGAAAAAAGAAAGCACTGATTAAATAAACTAAGACATTTTCTGAGATACAAAGGATGTGAATGTTCTATTGAAAGTCCAGGAAATTGATGAAAACAGACTCACATCAAAGCACACTGTCACCAGCCAGGCAAGGTGGCTCAAGCCTATAATCCTAGCACTCAGGGAGGCCCAGGCAGGTGGATTGCATGAGCTCACAGGTTCAAGAGCAACCTGAGCCAGAGCGTCTCTAAAAATAGCCGGGCATTGTGACAGGCGCCTGTATCCCAGCTACTTGGGAGGATGAGGCAAGAGAATTGCTTGAGCCTAATAATTTGAGGTTGCTATGAGTGATAATGCCACAGTACTCTACCAGGGCGACAAAGTGAGACTCTGTTTCCAAAAAAGCAAAAAGCACACTGTTGTGATACTTCCAAATGCCAAGGACACAAAAGATCCTATAAGCATCTTGAGAAACAAAAAATAAGTTCACATAAGAAAGATAAAAGATCAGCGGCACCCATAGCTTAGTGGGTAGGGCGCTGGCCACATACACCGAGGCTGGTGGGTTTGAGCCGAGCCCAGGCCAGCTAAACAACAATGACAACTGCAACAAAAAAATAGAGAATTGCTTGAGCCCAAGAGTTTGAGGTTGCTGTGAGCTGTGATGCCACAGCACTCTACTCACGGTGACAGCTTGAGACCTATCTAAATAAAAATAAAAATAAAATAATTCGGGACACCTGTTGATCATTTAGTAACATCTTACAGCTCCCCAAAGACCTGCCCAGACTGCCCCAATAAAAGAAAACAAATTGAGTCAGTGAGCAAGGGAGTGAGTCCGTTTATATCCTTTTACTTCAAAGAAAGACTGTTCCATCATATCACAATGAACTGCTTATGTGAGATTGTTCCTGTGGTCACTCTGTCCTATTGGCCCTGCTGGTGATTTTTACCACTTAAACAGACACACAACTAGGATAATAGAACCAGGAGGCTGGACTTGACACTTGGGAGTGTCTGTGTCTGGTCAAGAGCACAGCTAGAGCTGAGAGCAGACAGCCACTCTGACACCACTCCAGAGAGAAGCACAGGAACTTGCCAGGGTGATGATGGGCAGCAGCCAGCAGCCACCTCAGGATGGAGCAGGAGGGAAGCTTTGCTTTAGGAATGATTCTTCCATAAAATGAAACTGGCCAAAATACCTAAGGTCTCTGAAAATATAGTAGAACCTCCGTAAGCTGACCACCCAAGAGACTGTAACAAACTGGTCAACATAAGGAGGTGGTCAACGTAAGGAACTAGGCCTAATGTGCTGATACGTACACGTGGTGCATGTCCGGTCTGTGAGAATGAGATCAACTTAAGGAAGTGCTCAATGTGGGTAGGTGGTCAGCTGTGGGAGTTCTACCGTACTGAGAAGTGATTTAGACAATTGGTAAAGAATCTGGAGTTTGAATATAAGTATATGCACAGAAAAATAGGCAAACAAAAATAATTATTACCTTCAGAGAAAAAAAATTGACCAGAAAAAGAAAAATAATATTCTATGTGTTTCTGTTTTGAATAAGATTTTACATGATCCTGGCCGGGTGCAGTGGTTCATGCCCGTAATCCTAGCACTCTAGGAGGCTGGGGAAGGTGGGCTGCTTGAGCTTAGGAGTTCAAGACCAGCCTGAACAAGAGAAAGACCCTATTTCTTCTAAAAATAAATACTAATAAAAAAACTAGCTGGGCATTGTGGCAGTGCCTGTAGTCCCAGCTCCTTGGGAGGCTGAGGCAGGAGGACTATCTGAGCCTAGGAGTTTGAGGTTGCTGTAAGCTAGGCTGACACTACAGTAATCTAGCCCAAGCAACAGAGTGAAGCTCTGTATTAAAAAAAAAAAAAAGATTCTATACAATCCCAGTATTGGAAACTGATCTAGCCATATGAGGTTTTCCTCTACCTTTTTGATATAATTATATTGAGAAGGAGTGTGGGGAAGTGAGTGTATATAATAAGCATAGCAGGTGAGGGTGGTAAATCCTTATCTTTCGTACTGGGAAAGTAAATAGATAATGCCTCAAAACTGGAAAATGAATAAGCGGCAATAAACATGTTATTTTGAGCTAAAAGAGCTGAAGGAGATTGCCTCTGGGGAACGAGTAATGGGGGATGTGGGAGGCTGCAGGTTTTCATAATAAGCTTTCTGGAATAATTTAGCTCTTCAAACTACAGTGTGATAAAACAAGAGAAAAAGGCCAGGCACAGTGGCTCATGCTTGTAATCCCAGCACTTTGAGAGACCAAACCAAGGGGACTGTTTGAGTGCAGGAGTTTGACACTAGCCTAAGCAACATGGGGAGACCCTGTTACTATAAAAAACAGGGTAGCCAGGTACAATGACGCATGCCAGATACTTGGGAGGCTGAGGCAGGAGGCAGGAGGATCTTTTGAGCCCAGGAGTTCAAGGTTGCAGTGAGGTGTGATTGCATCCCTGCACTCCAGCCTAAGCAACTCTGTATCTGAACAAAACAAAAAGAATAGGCTCGGCGCCTGTGGTTCAACCGGCTAAGGCGCCAGCCACGTACACCTGAGCTGGCGGGTTCGAATCCAGCCCGGACCTGCCAAACAACAATGACGGCTGCAACCAAAAAAATGGCTGGGCGTTGTGGTGGGCGCCTGTAGTCCCAGCTACTTGGGAGGCGGAGGCAAGAGACTTGCTTGAGCCCAGGAATTGGAGGTTGCTGTGAGCTGTGATGTCACAGCACTCTATCCAGGGTGACAGCTTGAGGTTCTGTCTCAAAAAAAAAAAAAAAAAGAAAATATTTCAAATTGTACATAAAACCAGCACATTGTACCCCATGATTGCATTAAGGTACACAACTATAATTTAATTAAAAAAATAAATAAATAAAACAGCATGTGTAAGAGTGCTGTGCTGATTTACACATTCATCTACGATGCATACAAATGTTTGTTTCTCATGCCTTGCTGACACCTAACTTTGTCAAGGTGATAAGTAAAAATAGTGTGTTCAATGTGTAGTTCTTAATTGCCCGTGAGTTTTGGTGACTTTTCATGTTGGAACTCTGTATATAACAATTTTTATGTTAAGCTACTTGCCTTTCTTCATTTTTTTTATTATTTATAAAAATCTTTTATATCGGGGCAGCACCTGTGGCTCAGTGAGGTTCAAACCCAGCCCCTGGTCAAACTGCAACAAAAAATAGCTGGGCGTTGTGGCGGGAGCCTGTAATCCCAGCTTCTCGGGAGGCTGAGGCAAGAGAATCGCCTAAGCCCAGGAGTTGGAGGTTGCTGTGAGCTGTGTGATGCCACGGCACTCTACCGAGGGCAATAAAGTGAGACAGAGTCACAAAAAAAAAAAAAATCTTTTATATGTTTTTAAAAAATAATAATAAATAACATGCAAGGGCAAATAAATTTTTATTTATAAAAATTGACCATGCAGGCTCGGCGCCTGTGGCTCAGCAGGCTAAAGCGCCAGCCACGTACACCTGAGCTGGCGGGTTCGAATCCAGCCCGGGCCGCCAAACAACAACAGCTGCAACCAAAAAATGGCCGGGCGTTGTGGCGGGCGCCTGTAGTCCCAGCTACATGGGAGGTGGAGGCAGGAGACTCGCTTGAGCCCAGGTGTTGGAGGTTGCTGTGAGCTGTGATGCCACAGGACTCTATCCAGAGTGACAGCTTGAGGCTCTGTCTCAAAAAAAAAAAATTGACCATGCAATGACAGTATGGCTACAGCATGAATCCACGCCCATTAATGCACAGATCTTTCCTTCTCCCACACACAGTACAGTGAAGAGGAACAATTTCTAACACATAACCAGTTCATGTTAGTTCCCACTCTGGGCAGTATAGCAAAATTTACAGAACATAGTTCTTTCATCAGAAAGAACAAAATATACCATTTAGATAAAAGGAAAGAATTTAGGGACAATCCAGAGAGCTAAAATTAAATCAAAATTATCAAACAATAGAGATGTCCCATGAGAACAGACTTAAATCTTCAGTTGGAAACACAAGAACTGAGAAGTTTATAAGGTACACAAAATCTGTTAACCAATTATTAGAATACTGGAATAACTTCTTGAAGTTCAAAATATAAATTTAAAAGCAAAAAAAAGTATTACATTAATGCCTGTATAATGATATACAATTAACTATATACAACAGTAGTCCCATCAGATTATAATACAATATTTTTTACTATAACTTTTCTGTTAAGATACATTTAAATACATAAATACTTAGCATCGTGTTCCAACCGCCCATAGTGTTTAGTACAGCAACATACAGTACAGATTTTATAGCCTAACAGCAAAAGGACACACCTTCTAGGTCTGTGTAAATTACACTCTATGATATTCTCATAACAAAACTGCCTAAAGCCTTGTCCTCATCGGTAAGTGATGAATGACTGTACCTTTATATAGCACATAGTAAACATATGAAGTGCATTACACTAAAAGGAATATCAGGCTCAGTGTCCGTAGCACAGTGGTTACAGCACCAGCCGCATACACCGAGGCTGGTGGGTTCAAACCCAGCCCAGGCCAGCTGAACAACAATGACAACTGCAACAAAAAATAGCCGGGCATTGTGGCGGGCGCCTGTGGTCCAAGCTACTTGTGATGCTGAGGCAAAAGAACTGCTTAAGCCCAGGAGTTTGAAGTTGCTGTGAGCTGAGATGCCAGAGCACACTACCGAAGGCAACATAGTGAGACTCTGTCTCAAAAAAATAAATAAATAAATAGGCTCAGCACCTGTAGCACAGTGGTTATGGTGCCAGCCACATACACAGAAGCTGGAGGGCTCAACCCTGGCCGGGGGCCGGCTAAACAACAAAGACTCAAAAATAAATAAATAAATAAATAAATAAATAAATAAATAAATAAATAAATAAATAAAAGGAGTGTCAGGAAACAATGAATTAAAAACAAGTAAGTTCCAGATAAATTCATAAAGGATATACTACATGTAAGAGCTTTTAATCTCGGGTATGTCTGAGATTAAAGAGAGAATTAGATTAGCCCCAGGGGCTCAAGCCTGTAACCTCAGTACTTTGGGAGGCGGAGGCAGGAAGACTGCTTGAAAGCAGGAGATCAAGAACAGCTTGGGTAAGATAGTGAGGCCTCTGCTCCAACCAAAAAATGTTTTCTTACTTAGCCAGGCATGCTGGTGTGCACCTATAGTCCCAGCTACTCTGGAGGTGAGGTAGGAGGATCCCTTGAGCCCAGGAGGTGAAGTTTACAGTGAGCAAATGATAGTACCACTGCACCCCAACCTGGGCAACAGAGCAACATCCACATGAACTCTAGGACTGACCCCGCCAACTACTACCTATATTCTTGTTAAGCCTGTTAAACCTCAAGAGACACTGATTACGCTTTATGTATTTGCTAGTACATAATGTAGCATGATTGTCCTTTCTTATTTTGAATGGTAATATTTATACATTATACATAGAATATTGTGATTTATATGGCTTATCTTGTGGTACGCAGTTACAAACTAATATAGTATGCTGCCATTATAGAGAAAGCCATTTTCAAAACATAACTCTTTTCCAAAGGTAATCTGGGAAATGTTGACTCCACAAAAAACAGAGAAACTAATGAGAAATTTGACCCTGAACCATACCATAGCAGCATAATGAAAGTTAAAACTGACCAAACTGGATTTTGCCCTCAATATATTCATTCATCATTTGGGATTATGTTAATGTTAAAAGTTTCTTACTTCAGGAAGCACAGAAATTGGATGTGCTAAGGCAGTACACACTTAGTGTCTTGTTAAAAATAGACTGCTATCAGAATATCACCCCTAATCCACAAAAGAATCCACCAAGAGATTTCAATAACAAGAAGTGTATTGTAAGCATTTCTGTCCATCAACAAATCTAACGAATTGATTAAAATGCCAAAGGGACAAGAAGGAAACCAAACACAAGGCAAAGACTGAAGTGGACTCACGGCAGCCTCTCTCGTCGCTTCCGTCCGAGCAGTCTGTGACATGGTCGCACCTGTACACACTTGGGACACACTCACCATTGGAGCACGTCATCTGATCACTTGAGCATGTGTTCCCAGCTACAAAGGGGAAAAAAATATTACTGAGTTTGCAATTACTGCCAGACACAGACTAATTTATTGATACATGGGCAAGCATAAAGTTCATGGGAACACAAGGTAAAGTAGCCAGCTGCCATAAGCAATGTATTATATACATATATATGTATTATCAAAATGTCCACAGAATAGCCTCAACACTCAAGATTGTCAGCAGACAACTACATTATCAACACATTGAAGAATTAAACCATAGATTGAAAAGTTGCAGATGAAGGAAATAAAAATTTTTCCATAACAGATATTAAGAGTGAGTAAGGTTCCGAGGGCAACATAGCGAGAGTCTGTCTCAAAAAATAAATAAATAAATAAAATGAAATAAAAATAAATAAACTGTCTACCTTGGCCATGTGTAAAAACCTTTAAGCCAGCTTGATTTTATCCAATGTTGATTAGTACAGGAAAAACAAGGCACCAGCAGTTTATCAAATTGGCCTCTGGATAAAATGGATAAAATCAAATAAATTGGCAAGGAGCAGTGGCTCAGGCCCGTAATCTTAGCACTCTGGGAGGCCAAGGCAGGTGGATCGCTTTAGCTCAGGCATTGGAGACCAACCTGAGCAAGAGTGAGATCCCATCTTTACCAAAAATAAAAAACTAACAGTAGGATCACTTGAGCCCAAGAGTTTGAGGTTGCTATGAGCACTCTACTGAGGGTGATGAATTGAGACTCTGTCTCAAAAACAAAAAAAGAATATAATCCTCTAATGCAGTGGTTCTCAACCTGTGGGTCGCAACCCCTTTGGGGGTCAAACGACCCTTTTGCAGGGGTCAGTTAAATACATCCTGCTTATCAATATTACATTACAATTCATAACAGTAGCAAAATTACAATGATGAAGTAGCAACGAAAATAATTTTATTGTTGGGGGTCACCACAACCTGAGGAACTGTATTAAAGGGTTGTGGCATTAGGAAGGTTGAGAACCACTGCTCTAATAGAAGAAAAAAAAATTTTCTCAAATTCATTTTTTTTTTTTTTTTTGAGAGATAGTCTCAGTTTGCCACCCTTGGTATCATACCTCACAGCAACCTCAAACTCTTGGGCTCAAATGTTTCTCAGCCTTCCAAGTAGCTGAGACTACAGGCGCCGGCCACAACACCTGGCTATTTTTAGAGATGGGGTCTTGCTCTTGCTCAGGCTGGTCTCGAACCGGTGAGCTCAGGTAATCCACCCATGTCGGCCTCCCAGAGTGCTAGGATTACAGGCCTGAGCCACTGCACCGAGCCAGAAAAACTGAGGCAGGAGGATCACTTGAGCCCAAGAGTTCGAGGTTGCTGTGAGCTATGATGCCACAGCACTGTACCCAGGGCAACCAAGTGAGACTCTGTCTCAAAAAAAAAAAAGAAAAGAAAAGAAAAAGAATATTATCCTCAACAGAAGAAAAAAAAATTTCCCTGAACTCTTATAGAGCTTCCTACATTTTTCCATTGTAGAGATACTTCAGTTCAGCAAAACTTGGTTTCCTGATAAAATTAGATATCTGTTAAGGGCTGTGCCATCAAAATTTAACAAGAAAACCCTTTTAAAAGACAAATAGACAATAAAAACGTTAGACTTGGTACTTAAAAATTCAAACATACATATTTATTATGTGATAAGATATAAAAAAAAAATTGACCATAGTTACTACCCTTCTCCATGCTTAATTATTTCTTTCTTGTCACTTTGTTCCTTCTTTCTGTTTAACTAATAAAATTTCATTTTGAATGTGTCAAGTAATTCTTGAACAGCAAACAAAATTTCTCTAGTCAGCCTATTTCTGACACTTTGACAGTATGATTTCATATTTTCCCCTTGTACCTTTCATTTTCTAGAAGACACTTAAATGTCTGAATTCTACCCATAAAAGAGACACAATTTTATCTGAATAAGGTTAAAAAGATATGTAAGTATATATTGCCGACTTCCACAAAAAAATTAAAGAACTTTCCTTTATTCCTGAAAAGGCAAATCATAAGTAGTCCTAATCAAAATAAGAAAAGAAACTAAATCAGGGGCCAGCATTATTTTAATTACCTCAGCTTTCTTCTTAAAGTCCAGCCTAAATAATTGTATATTTTATGTGTAATATTTCAACGTGTTTATGAGAGAGCAATCAAAAGCTCGTTCAAACATAGAGAAAGAACAAACTAAAATTATACAGCTCCATCAACCAATCTAATTCTGGGATTCATTTATTCATTCATTATACAAACATCTATGTACTATAAAGTATACCAACATGGGAATCTGAAGATAAAAAAGCGTAATCCCCACCCCTCAAGGAGCTCACAGTCTGAAACAAATAATTAGAAAACACTTATGAAAGTGGATTATAGACATGCAGGAATTAAAGAAGCATCAAAGAGGGGTGCTTAATTCACTCTGGAGTAAGAGCATGGACAGGACAGTTTCCTTGACAAGGTGACACCTCCCCTGGGTCTTAAAGACAAAATATCAATCAGGATCGCAAAAAGGAAAGAAGACTGGCCAGCAGCGAGCATTCAGGCACACGCATGGGGCACAGCACGCCATGCCCAAGGGAAATGCCGGAATGGCAAGGGACAGACAAGGGGATAAAGCACCAGCTGCATCATGGAGGCCCCTGTGTTAGGGATTGGAACTTTTGCCTGGAGGTGACGGGGAGCTGCCTGAGGCTCTAGGGCAGAGCAGCATCCGTGTGGGGAAAGCCTGAGGAGGTACAGGATGAGCCAGGGAGGCCTGCCCAGGTGAGGGCATGCTGGCACCAGATGAGGGATGTTGGCAGTGGGAGCATAAACGGAAAAGAAGAGATGACCTTTGCAAATGTTTATAAGACAAACAGGCAGGAGTTGTTGACTAGATGTGGGCAGTGAAGGAGAGGAAAGAATCAGGAATGACTTTCAGGCTTCTAGGGTGGGTGCTAGGGAACTGTGGCGCCCTTCTCATGCCAACTGATTGCACCTTTGGTGTCACATGCAGCAATCTTTCCTTTTCACCTAATAAAATACTTTTGTTATGAAATATGTTTTATAAAATTCTAGTTCAACAAGAGCTTTAATCTACCTATGTCTGATAGTTTGAAGTTGATTTTGCATTTTCTGCCAATACCTTACAGTGGGTTAAATGGTGTCTCTATTAATAAAAATATACAACACATGTAGACAACCAAGTGTAGAAGGAAAGGCCAGTTCAGGGGGAAGATGATTATTTTCATCTGGAGCACCTTGCGCTGAGTCACCTTGGAGATGCCTCTTGTATGTTCAGCCAACAGGCAGCTGAATATACAAGACCGGTGGTGGGCAAGAAATCTGGGTTCTAAGCATAGACTTGGGTCCCATGGGCCCACAGAAGGTTACTGAAGTCGTGAGAATGACAAGATCATCTAACTGCTCAGGAAGGACTACAGCAATTAGGAAAAGAGCCAGGACACTCAGAGTCATGGTGGAAAGATGGCAGTGTCAGGGAGAAGAGGGTGACTCTTCACAAAATGGTTCATCTAACCAAAATATCAATAACCCATCATCTATGCATTCAGTATCTATTTATTAAGAACCTACTCCTGCGAGACAGAACACCAAGCCTTAGGGATACTGCATGTGACACCAAATGCTGAATAAAGCATGAGCAAGGCTGTCCAGAGACCCACAGTCTAGCCCCATTCTGTTCCCACTGAGCATCTGCTTTCCGCAGCTTACCCTGCCTTTCCCCCAGGGCCTTTGGAGAGGAGAATTTCTTCCTGCTCCCTACTGTGCCTGGTGCTTTTCCTTCCTCCCCTCTGCACTTCTCAACTACTACTCTTACATCCCTCTTTTGGATAAAGCTGTCCCCTTTGTCACTCCACCTCAAATCCTGACTCATAACTGGACCTCATCTGGATATGTCGTGCCCCTTGATCAGCTCCTGTCTCTGTCTTCCTCAGGACTGCCATTTGTCACTATTGCCATTCTGCAGAGCCCTACATAGTTAGCTGGTTTCCTCTTAACCACCTTGCCCTAATAAGGATCACCATCCCTTTCCTGCTCGCAGACCCCACAGCTATCCTTGATGGGCCCCAACATGCTATTTAATGACATATACTTTTCAATTTGAACCAAAGAAAAATTCATGGGCATTTTGAGAATTTCTGTTCTTTCTCAAATGACCCTTAGAGGCCAGTAGCTTCACTAAGAAGAATTCACAATAAATTGTGGTACATGTACACCATGGATTACGCAGCCTTAAAGAAAGATGGAGACTTTACCTCTTTCACATTTACATGGATGGACCTGGAACATATTCTTCTAAGCAAAGTATCTCAAGAATGGAAGAAAAAGTATCCAATGTACTCAGTCCTACTATGATACTTATCTATAGCTTTCATATGAAGGCTATAACCCAATTATAGCACAAAAATATGGGGAAAGGGGCAAGGGAGGGGAGGGGAGGGGGGAGGAGGGGTGGAAGGAGGGTTTTTGGTGGGACCACACCTACGGTGCATCTTAGAAGGGTACAGGTGAAACTTACTAAAATGCAGAATATAAAGGTATTAACACAATAACTAAGAAAATGCCATGAAGGCTATGTTAAACATTTTGATGAAAATATTTCAAACTGTATATGAAACCAGCACATTGTACCCCATGATTGCATTAATGTACACAGCTATGATTTGATAAAAAAGAAAAGAATTCACACTCAATATTGAGCCCAAAAATCCTGAGATAAATTCCCAGCCTTCTATAAATGCATCTAGGACATACTGAAAGACATAAAATTTCCATTGCTAGTCCTCTAAAGACTAAATAAGTTTCGGCTCAGTGCTTGCAGCTTAGCAGCTAGGGCGCCTGCCACATACACCAGGACTGGCGGGCTCAAATCCAGCTCAGGCCTAAACAACAACTACAAGCAAATAATAGCCAGGCATTGTGGCAGGCACCTGTAGTCCCAGCTACTTGGGAGGCTGAGGCAAGAGGATTGCTTAAGTCCAGAAGGATGAGGTTGCTGTGAGCTGTGACACCACGGCACTCTATCAAGGGCGACAGTGAGACTCTGTCTCCAAAAACAAATGAATAAAAATAAAATAAAATTATTTCCAAAAATATTAAAACACTCTTTTGCAGTTTGATCCCAAAGAAATTAGAAATTAAGGGTTTCTTCCGGGTTACCATCCCAAACCCCCCAATGCCCACAAACGCAGCAGTTGACAAGGTTCACATCATTGCTACTATTTTCTTCTTGCTGCAGTTCATCCTATGGTGGATGCAAAAGCAGTCACTAAAGTAAACCACTTCCAGCAGACCTTCCTACTTTCACTCAGTCAAAAAGAAGAGAGTTTAGTACGGGAGTGAAAGGGGTAGAAGGCTTGAATGCAAAATCTGCAACAAGAACAGGACTCATCCAACTGCCAAGCACACAAATGAAGACCCCACCTACACATACTAATCAATGGTTTCTTTCTTGAGTGTAACATAATCCAAATTAAAGATCCTATCTCATTTCTAATTTGCTGAGGTATATTTATAATTCTTCAGTGCATTTACTTAATATCAACCAACCCCTGAATGAGACTGCTGGCTTGGGTTCCCTTGTCATTGAAGGTCCTGCTCTGCATTTACATAGAATCATCAATGTGTGTAACCTGTCTGTGACAGGTGAGGTTTTAGACATTCAAAGGGCCAAAACAAGAAGCATCTCCAAACACTTACAGCAATGACGTTCATCTGAGCCATCGTTACAGTCCTGATCCTGGTCACACACCCAGGCGTTAGGGATGCATAATCCCTCACTCTGACATCTGAAGTAGCCTGTATGGCAGGATGCAGGAGCTAAAAGGAACCAAAAAAGAACTCAATGTGGCAAGCATTCACCCCGTCATACCAGCAAGCAATGCTCATTTCAGATGCTCTATGTCAACTCCTGCTCAATTTAGTGAAGGCAAATAGTAAACAACCCTTCTCCTAAAGTCTATAGGCTCTAATCAGAGTTCACTGCCAAATAACCTCAGCAATGGTATCACAGCAAACTGATAATCCAAAGCAAAATAAAAACAGAGAACAAAACAAACAGCCCAAACACACACACATTCAGATTTAGGACAAAAAATATTAAATTAAAAATATAAGCAAAAATTAACCATGAGTTATTGTTCAATTTTTTTTGCAATAACTAATAGTAAATCACCATGATAAACTGGAAAATCCAGGAGATTCAAAAAAGAAAACCCAGAATCAAATAATTATTATTTCCACACTTTACCTGCTTTAGTATCTCGGGCGGGCTCTCTGACCCTCAATGCACACATCATAAAATAAGGACTATACTCCTCTCATGGTTCATTGTTTAAAAAAAACAAGTTAAATAACAAATGTGAAAGTGCCATGTAATGTTAGTTGCCATCACTGTTGCTGTGGGTATTATTGTTGTTATTAATGTCACAGGTCAATAAAATGTAATCCAGAGAACAATATCTGGATATTGTTGTTGGGATTAATTGTTCACTTATTCCTTCATCCCAGAATTCTTACATTTTCAGACCTATTGTTTAACCAAAAATGAACTTGGGTAAGCCCAGAGGAGGCACATAGACAGCAGACGATCCCGTCTCTCCAAATAGAGCCACTCCCTTGCTCAAAGTGCTCCGCAAACTAGCAGCAGCAGTATCTGGAAGCTAGTAGAAATGCAGACTCTCAGAAAGGCGGGGCACACCTCATGCATTCATGTGGAATCAAAATTTCCACCTTAATAAGGTCCTGGGCAATCCACCTCTGCATGAAAGCCTAAGAAGCACCGTCCCCTATTCCTCACCCACCCTCCCATGTTCAAACACATCATCATCTAAACAGCACACCAAAGTTTCACTGTTGGAATACAAAACAAAATTAATTTTTCAGCTGCTTTCCTGGTTTTTGGATGATATCCCTTGTCCATTCACCTATCAGAATGGTAAAATTGCAGCAGTATGACTGATGATCACCCATGGCAAGTGGGGAAGAGTGATGCACCTAGGGCTAGATTTGTGTGTGAACTCACATTGAGGCTTTTCATAAATGACTTAACTTCTCTAAGTCCTGGTTTCTGAACCCAAAGTCTGCCTCAGAGTATTGATGAGAGAACTAAATGAGAAAATATAAAAGTGATGTTGTAATTACCTAAATTGTGTGTGTTCTTGTTGGTAAACAAAATTTACAGAGTGAGTATCAGAAACTAGAGGCTTCAGAAAACTGCACCAACTTTGTTTACATATCATTCATTTCATATCAAGATCATGGTCAAGGGATAAGAGTGAGATAGAAACTGATGTGAATTGAACTCTTACATCAGAAGGGAATAAAACAATTACCGACACCACCTGTTCTCTATTCAACTACACAGCTGTCAAAAGACTTGAGGCCTGGATCGATCACTAAAAACATAGCCCCTCTCTTGGTTACAGCTGAAATCACTATAAAACACTAATGTTATTAAAACTAGAGCTGAGCTTGTCCCTTCCCCACTTACAGCAACCATTTTCATCCGAGTCATCCGAACAGTCTTTGGTTCCATCACATCTCCAGTCTGCTTGAATACACTGTCCATTTGCACAGCGAAAATGATCACTGTCACATCCTGGAACATGCAAAAGAAAGACAATTTTTAAAATGCTCCATAGAAATTTCACACATTTTTTATACAAACGAAAAATTATTCACCCAATTAAGTAATCAAAGGAATATTATTTATAAAAATTAGGAAAATATTTTCATAATGATAATACAAAAAATATTTGTTTGAGCCAGGTGTGGTGGCTCATGCCCAGCACTTCAGGAGGCTATGGTAGGAGGATGATTTGAGCCCAGAAGTTTAAGACCACCCTGTGCAACACAGTGAGATCCTATCTCTCCAAAAAAAAAAAAAAAGGGTCTTAAACTTAGCCAGGCATGGCTGCATACAACTGTAATTCCAGCTACTGAGAAAGCTGAAGTGGGAGGATCACTTGAACCCAGGAGGTTCAAGGCTATGTTCACACCACTGCTCTCCAGCCTGGGTAACACAGCAAGACATTATCTCCTTAAGTGTTTGGAAATCATTAGGAAGATCATTTTCATACATAGTTGATTAGAGCGTACCTTGATATATCCAATTTGGAAAGTAATTTGACAACATATATGTGTATCTTGGTTTTTAAAAATATTTATTCTTTAACTTAGCACTTTTAGTTTTAGGGTGTTTTTCCAAAGGAATTACGCAGAGAACTAGACAAAATTTAAGTATAAAGATTTTATTTTTTTGTTTTGTTTTTTGTTTTTGTTTATGTTTTGTTTTATTTTGTTGAGACAGAGTTTCATATGTCACCCTCGGTAGAGCGCCACGGCGTCACAGCTCACAGCAACCTCAAACTCTTGGACTTAAGCGATCCTCTTGTCTCAGCCTCCCAAGTAGCCAGGACTACAGGCTCCTGCCACAACACCCAGCCATTTTTTGTTGCAGTCGTCACTGTTGTTTAGCAGGCCCAGGCTGGGTTTGAACCCGCCAGCCTCCATATATGTGGCCAGTGCCCTACCCACTGAGCTACAGGCACAGCCTAAGTATAAAGATTTCCACAGATTCTGTCTTATCACGGACAGGTGGGGGGGGGAATAATGTAATGAAGAATAATAAAATACATGTATTAAAAAAATAAATAAATAAATAAATAAAATGACTTTATGAACAAAAAAAAAAAAAAAAAGATTTCCACAGAATATTATTTATAATAAAGGAAACAGCAAACCTCCTAAATTCCCAAAAAGAAGAAAAGGATTAAATTTTCTTATGTCTACATATTGATATAATAAGAAACTTAAGAAAATAGATATGAAACAATTCTAAATATTTATAATATAATGTAATAAAGACAAGGGCACAAATTTTTACTTATAACAGAGTTAGGGATTTAAAAAAGAAAGAGAGGTGTAAAAGAGACCAGAATGTTAGCTGCAGTTATCTCTGATTGACAGCATCATGAGTAACTTTACATTTGCTTGACTGTACTTTTTTGAGTTCCACACCCTATATTTGTTTTAAGTGACTTTTTATTACTAAGTCACATATTACAAATTATGACCCCTCATTCTTAAATTCAGACCAATATTTTAGCTTCTATTTTTTTGAAACTAATTTCTAAGCTCATCTCTGCAAACAAATATTTTTTTAGCAGAAGAAAACAAATCTCTGCAGCCAACCAAGAGTGTACAGACTTGGCACCAAAGGTTGCCACATTCCCAAGTGGCAGTAATAATCCCCTAGTGATACTAGAAGGAGAATATAACTTCAACAAGTTCATTTCACTGCACAAATATATCCTGTGATTTCCTCCAAGCTTCCCCAAATATCTGGCCAGTAACCCTCCCAAGTATGTGCCAAGTAGGAAATTTCTTAAAAGAGAGAAGACATCAGCCCAACTTGGAGAAGACTCAAAATCATTCTTTCACAGCCCAAAGAATAAAAGAGTAATTTTTGGAGTGGGAAGAATAATTATTATTTTTCCGTGGATTTAAGCAATGATGAAATCAAATTACCCACTTTGAGTTTTGGCTCACTAACCCAAAATTAGGTACACATACAAATCAATTCCCTACTCCTAAAATAAATAAACAATGTGCTATCCTGACTTGTGTAAAGGCAGGCATATCAACAGTGTGACATAAACATAGTGAAATGATCTATTCCTGGGGTATATAGGCTACTTCATTCATGGAATGTTCAAATCTGATTGTCTGGTAGTGACATCCTGATTTATAACGTATGCTGCAAATGGTCAGAAACTTCCCTTGGCTAAATGGTGGTACCGAGTGGTACAGGAGTACGTACACCCAAATACCTTCTATAGACTAATGCATGATGGTGGTTGGTGGTGCAGGTCTGGGGTTGGTGGTGCAGGTCTCTTATCAACTACCTTTAAAACACAACAACCTCCCTTGCAAAAATGCCCCTAAGGAATGTACAAATTCACTCTGGAATCTCAGAACTTCTCATTGGATTTCGTTCTACAAAGCAATATTTCCATGGGAGATTAGGGGCTTTGGAGGTTTAGCTATTAACACAACATATAGTAAATCACTTTTATCAATTAGGTCTATTGTTGGTAATCCAATGTGATACATTTGTAAGTTCAGTACATGTGTCTCCCTTAGTTTCTAATGATTTCTGGCTACAAAATTATAATAATCATAAAGAACAGACCACTTACATAGCGTTTCATATTGCTATAGGAAAGAGAAAAGCATAAATTTAGAAACTGATTATTTAGAAGAAAATTCTCAGAATATGCTGCCTATTTTTGAAAATATACATAAATAATGCTATTTGTTACACAACTTTTATCAAAAGTCAAATTGAGGGATTTTTTGGTGTGTGTTTGGTTTGCTAAAATACCAAATTAAACACATCATGAAAAGCACAAAATATAAAGATCCAAAAGTCATTTTTTAAAAACACTTCAAAGCCAATTATTTAAAATCCTATAAAAAGTGAAACTGATGAGGAAATGTTGGAATAAAGAAACTTTTTATGGGTAGCAATTTTCACATTTGATCTCCTAATCACTCCATTATCTAATGTAATATATCACATTCAATTTACTCAATTCATCAACGGATCCATGATAATTCATTTTTCAAATTTACCATTTCAGTAGCAACTTCCATGCCTGTTATAACTCCCAAATGACTATTGTTTGGAAATATCTCTCCAGAAAAAACAAACCGACGCTCTATCATGCTAGGTGACCTCCCAGTAATTAGTCAAAATGCTTCACTGGAGTCAGAAGCTTGTCATTCATTCTGTTATAAAGAGAATATGTGTTGTTTCAAACCAAACTGCTAGTGAAAAGGTCTAGGTTAAATCTTATAACAGGCTCGGCACCTATAGCTCAAGCGACTAAGGCACCAGCCACATACACCAGAGCTGGTGGGTTCGAATCCAGCCCAGACCTGCCAAACAATAATGACAACTACAACCAAAAAATAGCCGGGTGTTGTGGTGGGTGCCTGTAGTCCCAGCTACTTGGAGGCCGAGGCAAGAAAATCATTTAAGCCCAGGAGTTGGAGGTTGCTGTGAGCTATGATGCCAGGGCATTATACCCAGGGCGACAGCTTGAGGCTCTGTCTCAAAAAAAATAAATATGGTGGCGCCCGTGGCTCAGTGAGTAGGGCACCGGCCCCATATGCCGGAGGTGGTGGGTTCAAACCCAGCCCCAGCCAAAAAAAAAAACAAACAAACAAAAAAATAATAAAATGAATAAATAAATCAGATAACAATTGCAGGTTCCCCTGACTTCAACTGGTGATATGCACTTTATTTTCTCAGCGTTTTGTTTTAAATAAGTAACCTTTACTCAAAAACCCTCCAAAGGCTGCTGGGTATTATCTATGCTTTGTTATTTCATTATTTGAAGTAAAAAACAAACAAAATGGGGAAATAATTTTTTTTCTCCATATGTAGAGCAAGCTTTAAAACTTCATACAAAGAATTTCTAGTCAACTAGTCTTATAGTCAGTCAATCCAGTTTTAACTAAGAGGCAATATCGCAATCACTTACACAAACTTAAAACATTTTCCCTCTAATAAAAACCAAAAAGGAAAACATAATAATCCATATAGAAATAAAAATCATTTTGGTAAGAACCAGGCAGTTATTCAAAAGGAATCATCAGAACCAAATCTTGCCAACACTGGCCTCTGCCTTTCCCATAAATCAGAATAAATGGTACAAAGATTAAAAAATTAGGCTTGGCGCCTGTGGCTCAGCAGGCTGAGGTGCCAGCCACGTACACCTGAGCTGGCGGGTTCGAATCCAGCCCTGGCCCGCCAAACAACAATGACGGCTGCAACCAAAAAATGGCCGGGCGTTGTGGCGGGCGCCTGTAGTCCCAGCTACTTGGGAGGCGGAGGCAAGAGACT
>CAUYRH010094327.1:0-24024 GCA_963574655.1 Perodicticus potto
CGAGGCGGGTGGATTTCCAGTGCTCACGGTTCGAGACCAGCAAGAGTGAGCCAGAGAAAAGACCCCGTCTCTACCACCAGGAAAAAACCCAACACCGACCGGCCCGCGCATCGTTACGAGGAAGGACAATGGAAAAAAAAAAAACAAACAAAAAACAAAAACAAACAAACAAAAAAAAACAAGGAAACTGAAAATAAAAGCCAGCTGAAAATAAAAAAAAAAAAAAAGAAAGAAAGAAAGGGAAGTGGAGGGGCTCAAAATTTTTCTAGGCTTAAAAACAAGAGGAAAGAAGATAACAATCCATAGAGCACTGATGAGATAGAATTCAGATCTTTCTCTAGCCTCCACTCACTCTAGAAATGTTGTAGCCACTAATGTCTTTTTTTTTTTTTGAGACAGAGCCTTAAGCTGTAGCCCTCGGTAGAGTGTAACGGCATCACAGCTCACAGCAACCTCCAACTCCTGGGCTTAAGCGATTTTTTTTGCCTCAGCCTCCCAAATAGCTGGGACCACAGGCTCCTGCCACAACGCCTGGCTATTTTTTGGTTGTAGTTGTCATTGTTGTTTGGCAGGCCCAGGCTGGATTCAAACCTGCCAGCTCCTGTATGTAGTGGGCGCCTTAGCTGCTTGAGCTACAGGCTCCGAGCCGCACTAATGTCTTAAAAACAAGTGAGTCCTATAACTAAGTGCTACTGATGTTTAGCTTTTAAAATCTTAATTCAGAAAAATAATAAGATCTGAATAAATGCTCTTAAATGAATTGTCCTTTCAAAATGCAGTTTTTATTTATTTTAGGTACTGTATCACTTTTTTTTGTTCTTTTCTATGGCAGAATGTTTCTTTGTAGAACCAGATGAACCTTTTCACATTGGAACACCAGAAGAAAACAAACTCAACTTAACGCTGGACTTCCACAGGTGAGAGTACAAACTCAGGTTTGTGTGTATATATTCCCACCGTACTAAAGTCTCCTCTGTTTTCTAGACTCCTCACAGTAGAGCTTCAGTTTAAACTGAAAGCCATTAATCTACAGACAGTTCGTCATCAAGAGCTCCCTGACTGCTATGACTTTACTCTCACCGTAAGTGTGGGCCAGGCTAAATCTGGGGCCAGTCTGGAGAAAAGTTGTTCTATCTCGTTCTATGTTTCATAAGCTAGTATGAAGGCATGGTTAGGAATATAAGGTGTTTCCATTTAGATATGCAGAGGAGAAACATTGATACAGCTAGCTCTATCTTATTGTAGTGAATTGTTTACTTATTTATTCTGTCTTCTGTACCTCTGGGTAAGTTCTGCCAGGGCAGGGGCCCTGTCTTGTTCACCACTGCCTCTAGTACCAAGCACAGTGCCTGGCACAGAGTAGATATTCAGTCACACGGGGAACAGGGATCGGGAGGTTCTGGATGGCTGGCTCTCAGCAGCCTGTGGCTGGGGGCTCTTGCTACTGAATCTCTTCCTTATGGCTGTTGGCAGCCTTTGGTTATCACTCATGGTGCTTTCCTCACTCCTGGTTCATCTCTCCCCTTCAGCCTACCCTCTCACTTCTGCATTCTTTATATGCCAGTGGCAGATGGAATATTAAGTTCTCTGGAGAACACAAGATCAGAATCAGTCACCCAGTTTTGTTCGGTAATATGCAGGACAGCATTTGAAACAACTCACCTTCATACCCTCCAGATTTCTCTCACTTCAATGCCTTTTTTCTTCTTCCTTCCTGTGCTTGGGGTACACTGAGTGTTTCTGGTCTGTGGGCTTATAGTTATCATTAGGTTTGGTATTTATTCAGCATGATTCTTCAAATATTTTTTCTGTTACATACCCTTCTCCAACTTTCCTGTTTCAGAGATTCCAAATTCTATCTACATTTGGTCACTTGAAATTGTCCCATTGCTCACTAATGTTTGTTTTATGTTTCAGTCTTTTTTTTCTATGTGTTTCATTTTGCATAATTCCCATGTTTTCAAATTCACTACTATTCTTTTCTGTACTATCTAATCTTTTCTAATCTCACGAAGCATTTTTCTGCTTTGAGGGATCCAGCTTCTTCTGACTTTTACCAAGCTGGGCCTGACACTGACTCACAGCCTATCTGCTCAGTAGATATTTCATGACCACCCACTATTTGTAAAGCCCCAAGTCTCTTTGTGTGAGTAAAATATGGTTTCTCCTTGACAAGGATTTCTGACTAAGTCAAATAACACTGAGCATCTTCCTTGCCTGGGGCTGTGGGCTGGGTCCTCCAGCTGTTATGGACATGGGCAGACACTGACCTTGCCTTCCGCTGATTGTCTAGGAAAGGCTCAATCTGTCATGAGGATAAATAGAGTGAAATCTTATATCTGAAGTGATATAAGATCTTATATGTAGTATCCCCAACATGGAGAACCTTCAATTAAATTCATCTAAATGACAGAATTTTCAAAGAACTTTTTTTTCTTCAGGACTTGAGAGAAAGAGAAGAGACAGAAAAAAAAGGGGGGCAGGGGAACCCTGTATGGGAACAGGAAAGGGAGCTAGGGAGGAAGACAGTGGAAGAACTCTGGAAGGTGCTGGCATAGCTCTGTCCTGCTTGGCACCTGTTGTCCTGATGTGGCTTTCCTTGAAGCCGGGCATGCCTGCGGACTCCTTGTCACCAAACCCTTTGTAATACCTGTGGCAAAGTGACTAAGAAATCTAGGCCCAGAATAAAAATGAAAAAAGTAATGAGCAGATAAAAATGGCAGAAATAATGAGCCACTGAAGTAGTAAGAATTATAGGAGCCTGTAGCACAGTGGTGCCAGCCACATACACTGAGGCTGGTGGGTTCGAACCCGGCCTGGGCCAACTAAAACAACAATGATAACTGCAACAAAAAATAGCTGGGCATTGTGATGGGTGCCTGTAGTCCCAGCTACTTGGGAGGATGAGGCAAGCTTGAACCCAAGAGTTAGAAATTGCTATGAGCTGTGACGCCGCAGCACTCTACTGAAGCCAACATACTGAGACTCTGTCTCAAAAAAAAAAAAATTGTAGGAGCATTAAAAATTGACCCCTAGCTGAGGTCCAGCTGTAAATTGGGGGAAAGCACAGTTGTGCCAGCTCCCATGCATGTCAAGAGGCATGTAGGGGTCCTTGGAGGGGGAAGCATCTTGCCTCATGGGTTTGTCAGGTCCGGAAATCTCTCATGGAAACAAAGGACGTTAGAAACTACAAGTTTGGTCTAGAAGATTTAGTTCAGTATTCTCATTTCACAGAGAAATAAAGGGGACAGAATTAACAGCAGGTTTGAGCTGAAAATATGGGTCTCCTGTCTCCTTGAAAGAATTGTTTTCTAATTAGTACATGGAGGTATCTTAGCTTCCAGAACTATAGGTATGTTTTGACCCTTTTTCTATCTTCACAGATAACATTTGACAATAAGGCCCACAGTGGAAGAATTAAAATAAGTTTGGATAATGACATTTCCATCAGAGAATGTAAAGACTGGCATGTATCTGGATCAAGTAAGTGATAAGCTTAACTAGTTTTCAGAATGGTTATTAAATAATGTAAAATTTATTTAATAATAAATTACTGCCCCCCCTGGGTAGGTGAAACATCAAATAAAAAAGAAGCATTCCCAAGTCCCTAATTCTCTGTAAGTAGATGAACTCATGGTAGACACCTAATGTTTCAAGCAATACTAAATCGTTTGTAGTGAGATGGCCTTCCTACTGGTCTTCAGATGACCTGTCCATTCCTCACCAAGACCATACATTTGTATACCCAAAATGGTACTTCCTGAGTGCATGCCACATAAGCACTTTGACCTTCTTTTCCTCATTTTAATATTTTAAAATTTCCTTGAGGTAGACAGAACCCTTATTTTTATAGGTGAAAAAAACTGAGAGCCAGGTGCAGTGACTCACACCTGTAATCCTAGCATGTTGGGAGGCTGAGGTGGGTGGATTGCTTAAGCACAGGAATTCAAGACCTGCGCAAGAGTGAAACCCTCTGTCTCTAAAAAGTAGCCAGTGTTGTGACGGGCACCTGTAGTCCCAGCTACTCAGGGAGCTGAGGGAGAATCTGTTGAGCCTCAGAGAATCTGTTGAATTTAAGGTTGCTGTGAGCTATGATGCCCTGGAACTCTACCAAGGGTGTCAAAGTGACACTCCGTCTCAAATAAATAAATAAATAAATAAATAAAAAGAAAAAGAAAGAAAAGAAAAGAAACTAAGGCTCAGAAGTGACACTTGGCGTCTATGGTCATACAGCCAGGGAGAGACCCTAAACCATCATACACATTATCATTGCTTCTATCGAGATTAAAAACTAGACTAGGAGCTGGGCACCTTGGCATGTGCTTGCAGTTTTAGCTACTGGGGAGGCTGAGCAGGCAAGGGTGTGTTTGAACCCAGGGTCTCATCGTGTTGCTGAGGCTGTACTGTGTTGTGACCATGCCTGTGAACAGCCCCTGCAGTCCAGGCTGGGCAATGCAATGAGACCCCACCTCTTAATTCAAAAAAATTTTTAAGTAGATTAGAGAAGGACAGTTGTCTAGTCTTAGAAACACAGACAACAATTCAGGTGTAGACAGAATATCATCAAGAATTTTGGAGCTGAACTGGAGAAAATTGCCTGGAAAGAATTTCTCTGTCTCATTTTCTAGTCCCTCATAAGTAACATAATGATAGGTTTTGCTGGACTTAATGATGAAGTCAGGGGTCCTCAGATTCTTGTGAGCAAAAGACTCTTACCCGATACCTGTCAAGGTGTAGTTTCCACTACTCCGTGAGAAACAGTCAGGTCTGGGGTGGGCCCTGGGAATGTGTGGAGAGTCTGTATTCAGACTGTCCTTGAATAATCACTGGTTGAGGGTTGCCTGCTGATTGAATTGCCAGGTTTATAAGTAATAACAAGATAATAAGAGTAAATAAAGTGAAATTTTGTCATCACATTATTCTTCTCACTACTTATAAGTAACTTCAAATACATGAGGCTCTTGAATTATAAATTTTCTTTTCTTTTTTTTTTTTGATGGCTGAAGCTCGCTCAGGCATTACAGCAAATTAATTTATTTCTTCCAACAAGGCTTATATAGGTAAATTATAAATTTTCATTTCAGTCACAGACTTCTTTATTTGAAACACAAGCCTATTTTGTCATCTGTAAACTTCATAATGCTTCTCCACAACTTACTTTCTTTCTTTCTTTCTCTTTTTCTTTTTCTTAGACAGAGTCTCACTGTGTCACTCTCAGTAGAATGCTGTGGCATCACAAATCACAGCAACTCAAACTCTTAGGCTTATGTGATTCTCTTGCCTCAGCCTCCCAAGTACCAGGGACTACAGGCGCCCACCACAACACCTGGCTATTTTGTTATTATGGTTGTTATTGTTGTTTGGCAGGCCTGGGCTGGTGCAAACCCGCCAGCCTCGGTGTAGGTGGCCAATGCCTCAGCTGCTGAGCTACAGGCACCAAGCCTCTCCATAACTTTAGAATAAAGAACATGAGAGGATATAAAAGTACCTGGCACATAGGTTTTGCCTCAAATATTTGTTTCTTGGGCTTTTATTTTTTGAGACAGTCTCATTCTGGCATCCTGGGTAGAGTGCCATGGCATCATTATAGCTGACAGCAGTTTCAAACTCTTGGGCTCAAGTGATCCCCTTGCCTTAGCCTCCTGAGTAGCTGGGACTATAGGCACCCACCACAATGCCTGTCTATTTTTAAAGAAAGGGTCTCACTCTGGCTCAGGCCGTTTCAAACTCCTGAGCTCAGAGTGAGCGCCCAGCGTGCTAGGGTTACAGGTGTGAGCCACCACACCCAGCCTATCTCTTGATGTTTAAGTTTTTCTAAAGTAGATTTAGAAATTTGTAGAGCAGTTACACGCCCGTTAGTAAACATTCATGAGATACTTCATCACAGAACCAGCCTTAGGCACTTCCTTCTTTTATCAGTATGGAGCAGTCCGATGTGTTAAGCAGAGACAACCTCTCTACAGCAGAGGACAAGAGGGCTGATGCCTCTGCCTGCCTCTCTTCTTTGGCTCCACTCATGCTGGCCAGGACTTTGCACTTTTGATTTTCAGAGTCTCTGGAAGGGTGGCTCTTTCTCATCACTTAAGTTTAAGCTAAAACCTACTTCTCCCTCAGGAAATCTCCCTTTACTATGCAATATAAATGAACTCTCTCCTCTCACATTCCCCCGTGCTAACCTCCCTCAAAGAGGGCAGGGGCTCTCAAATTTGAGCATGACCTAGAGGGCTTGTAAAAACCCAGAATGGATCTGGGTTAGACCCAAGAATCAGTCAACCCTCCCCCTCCCTTCCTCCCTCCCTTTCCTCTTGCTTCAGCCTCCCGAGTAGCTGGGACAATAGGCACCCACTGCAATGCCTGGCAATTTTTAGAGACAGGGTTTCACTCTTGCTCAGGCCAATCTCGAACTCCTGCGCTCAGGCGATCCACCTGCCTCAGCCTCCCAGAGTGCTGGGATTCCAGGTGTGAGCCACCGTGCCAGGCCTAAAACACGCATCCCGAAGAATGCCAAGAACCCCTGCCAGAGACTGACGGGAGTCGGGAACAGACTTCAAAGGTTTGCGTCCTGACTCTGCCACCTACTGGCTCTGTAACCTTGGGCAAATCATGTGAGCTGTCTGGGCTTCAGTCTGCAAAGTGGAAATAGTTGTGCCCACCTCATTGGGATTGCTGCAAGGATCACACAAGTGAACACCTCTAAGCTGCTTAAAGCTATGCCTGGCAAGAAATGTGCTCCATACTTGTTAGCGACTATGCCATGATCGGTTTTCTTTGTAGCAATTACTACTGTGTGTTCCCTTCACATAGTGCACTATGTGTACTTGTTTCCTTCTCTGCCTGGCTCAATGCAGCACAGTAGAAGTTCCACAAGATTGGGGACCTTGTTTACCTTGTTTACCACTATATCCTGGCATCTAGAAAAATGGCTGGCATGGTGCATACATAATAAATATTTTATACCTATGAGGTCAGATGATTAGGTTTGTGAACTCGTCCTAGAAAACGTGCTGCATCTGTCATTGCTGAACATCACTCCAGTCACCAGATGGCCAAGGAGAGCACCTATAAAGTGCTCTCCTTGAATATCCCATGAATATCCATAATGATATTCATGAATAATCCCATAAATATCCATAGTGATATTCAGCAATGAGGTCTGTAGGGCTTTTTCTATGATGAGTTTGTGAACTTCATTGCCGGATCTCATGGAGAAGTGTCTTTTAGTAGACTATGCAGGGAAGCTAATTGTATTAAGAATAAAAGACCATGGGCTGATAATTAAAGATCTGGGATTTTTTTAAAAGCACTTATAATCTTGTTTAAGTACTAATTGGAAGAATGCTTATCAAGGCTTCTTTTCTTTGTTGTCTTATGGAAAGAATGCTTGAATTATCTAAATTATCCTAAAAAGAAGTAGTTGTTATTAATGTCCCATTGCATAAGCTCCGCACGATCCTCTTTGCTTCCAGTTCAGAAGAACACTCATTACATGATGATCTTCGATGCCTTTGTGATTCTGACGTGCTTGTCGTCCTTAATCCTCTGTGTCAGATCTGTGATCAGAGGACTTCAGCTTCAGCAGGTAGGCTTCTTGCTTTCTGGGAAGGCTACTAATATTTTGACTGATGACAGAGAAATTCACGGTGCCTCCCCTCCTTTCCCTAAAGGAATTTGTCAATTTTTTCCTCCTTCATTATAAGAAGGAAGTTTCTGTTTCTGATCGAATGGAATTTGTCAATGGATGGTACATTATGATAATTATCAGTGATGTATTGACAATCATCGGATCAATTCTAAAAATGGAAATCCAAGCAAAGGTAAACTTTTTTTCCCTAACCGTGTTATAATCAGTATCGGATTTGGATTAATGGTAATGCATTTTCCCAGACCGTGAGAATTTTCACAGTAAATGATTTATTCCAAACCTTACATCAAGTAAACTTGATTATAAATAACACTAATTTTCTTAAATCTAGTCAGGAAGTCTCTTAGGCAGAATTTTTCATAGTGAAATCCACAAACCACCGCAGCAGTATCATTTGTGTGTCTGGTAAAAAGGCTTCGTGTTAAGCTTCAGAATTCAGACTCTTCAGGAGGGTCCTGTGAATTCTTACACCCATAAAAATTCATACACACATCAAGGTAATTAAGGTAAGAGTTTTGTTTTGAGATAGTCTTACTCTGTTGCCCTGGGTAGAGTGCTGTGGCATGATAGCTCACAGCAACTTCAAATTCTTAGGCTTGAGCAATCCTCTTGCCTCAGCCTCCTAAAGTAGCTGGGATGACAGGTGCCCCACGATGCCCAGCAATTTTTTCTATTTTTAGTAGAGACAGGGTCTCTCTCTTGCTCAGGCTGGTCTCGAACTCCTGAGCTCAAGCAATTCACCCTCCTCATCCTCCCGGAGTACTAGGATTACAGGAAAGATAAGAGTAAAAATCTTACAAGGAATGCTAAAATCTTCAACCCCAAATGAGTGGAGCTGAAGGGGAAGTGAGGCTGAAGTCCTATCGTGTGAGTGACGGTATTTGTTTCCTCTGTCCACGCAAAGTGAGGGTCCCCCACTGATGGGCCACAAAGTTGCCCAGCTTAAGAATAACCTCGCCTGGACGTCAACTCTTCTTCCAAAACAAAAACCAAATTAAAAAAACTAATATTGTTCAAAGGAATCTTGCTCAAACTTAGTACCTTCTATTTCACCAAAAAAACAGAATTTCCACAAACTCCCATGTCATTTATCTGCTTCCCAGCATCAGTGCCCACACGCTCTGCTCTTACCCTGTTATTGTGGACATATTGTTTCGGCCACTCTCCAAGGCCGGCCCTACACCTGCCACCAGATGCCATCCGCACTTTCTTATCCAAGGGCATGAAGCTACTCGTCTTCCTTCTCTCAGCGTCAACATCATCAGTTTCCCCCTCTCTACCACGTCATTCCTATTAGCATAGTTTTGCCTCTTTTTTGGAAAGACCCTATTTCTTCTTCTAGCTACTTACTCCCTCAATTTCTCTGCTCCCTCTTATTTAGCCATAGACCTCAAGAGGAGTGAGTCTTGTTGCCTCTGATTCTGCTGCTACCATTCTTTGTTATGTCTGTTCCAATTGGGCTGCCCCGCCACTCCATGGAAAGTGTTCTTTCTGATGTTTGGCCATGCTGAGGAGTCCAGTCTTCACTCATGTAGCCTCATCTTGACCTATCAGCAGCTTTTAACGCTACAGAGCCCTCCCTCTTCATTGCACACTCTTCCTGGCTATGACTTACCCGGCTTTCCTCCTGAGCCACCGGTTGGTCTTCTGACCTTCCTTCGCGGATTCCATCACATCCCACCAACCTATTCCTGTGACGATGCTCCAAGGCATAGTACTTGAGCATCTTCTCTTTTCTGCCACTGTCTTGAGAATCTCATCCCACCACCTGGCTTTAAATAGTATCTATTTGACAATTGATTCCCAAATCTATGTCTCCAGCTTTAAATTCTTTCCAAACTCCAGATTCAAATGCCCAACAGGCTATTTTACATTTCCACTTGATGTCTACTTTTCCTCTCAAATCTAACATACTTAACAGGACTTCTAAAATCCCCATCTCCCCAGTCCAAATCCTTCCCATCCACTTCCTAATCATAGTTAACGGCAACTCTCTTCAGTTGCTCAAGCCAAAATTCATAGATTCATCACAGTCTCGGACAGGAAGTCCTGTTGCTCGGCCTTCTGAAATCACATCACCTCCACATGACCAGCCCTGTTCAAGCCTCTGTCCCTCACCTATGTTATCACAATAGCCTCCTCTCTCTGACAATCTGCTCTCAACCCCCGCAGTCAGCATTTGATCCTATCAGTCCTGTTCAAGGATCTCCAGTCTCTCCAAGTAGGTCAGAGTAAAAGACAGTTAAGTGGGGTCCTATGCTCCCTGGCACCTTATCTCTACCACTGCACACTCTTTCCCTTGCTCACTCCAGCCAGACAACTCTCTTCTCAGACACCCTTCTGCCTCAGGGCCTTTGCACCTGCTGGAAAGATCCTCCCCTAGATCTTTGCTTGACTTCCTCCCTCACTCCCTTCAGATCTTCGCTTAAAGATCACCTTTTTAGTGAGGCTTTCCATGGTCATTCTGTTTAAAATTACAAACCCATGCCCATTCCTCATCCCTTCCCCTGAATTTCTCCTCAGCAATTACTATCAGCTAATGTGCCAAAGTTCTGTGCATTGATTTCCGTTGTCTCTCTCCACAACCCCTCCCCAGAAGGTAAGCTTCACAAGGGCAGACAGTGTTGTTTACTTTTTTATCCTTAGTACCCAGAACTGTGCCTGAGTCATGGCTACTTCAATAAATACATCTTGCCCAAATGAATTTCTGCTGTATTAATCTGATTATATGTCTTTCCACTCTGTCTTAGAGTCTAACAAGTTATGATGTCTGTAGCATACTTCTTGGGACTTCTACCATGCTTGTGTGGCTTGGAGTCATCCGCTACCTGGGTTTCTTTGAGAAGTACAATGTAAGGAATTCCATGGCTCTCCCTGCTGTTGGTATTACTCTCAAAGGTCTTGCACTGCTTTGGTTGAAGGACAAAGGGATTCTAAATGACCTCTCTTGCTTTCCCAGCTCCTTATTTTGACCCTTCAGGCGGCACTGCCCAATGTCATCAGGTTCTGTTGCTGTGCGGCGATGATTTATTTAGGTTACTGCTTCTGCGGATGGATTGTGCTGGGGCCCTACCATGGCAAGGTAGGAAAACAACTCTGTCCCTATTTCTATTAAAATTTATCCTTTTAAAATGAATTCCTTTTATTTTGTGGATTAATCTTAAAATGTTGAAGGTAGGCTTGGCGCCTGTAGCTCAGTGACTAAGGTGCCAGCCGCATACACCGAAGCTGGTGGGTTCGAATTCAGCCTGGGCCTGCCAAACAACAATGACACCTGCAACCAAAAAATAGCTGGGTGTTGTGGTGGGCGCCTGTAGTGCCAGCTACTTGAGAGGCTGAGGCAAAAGAATTGCTTAAGCCTAAGGGTTGGAGGTTGCTGACTCTACAGCACTTTACAGAGGATGACATAGTGAGACTGTTTCAAAAAGAAAAAAAGGTTGAAGGTAGTATATCTGTTGCCATATTTACAAAGTGGTAAGGTATGGTTCATGCCTGTAATTCCAGCACTGTGGAAGGCCGAGGTGGGTGGATCGTCTGAGTTCATGGGTTCAAGACCAGCCTGAGCCAGAGCAAGACCCTATCTCTAAAAAAAGCCCAGCACTGTTGTGCGTGCCTGTAGTCCCAGCTACTTGGGAGCCTTAGGCAAGAGAATCACTTGAGCCCAAGAATTTGAGGTTGCTGTGAGCTATGACTCGACAGCATTCTACTGGGGCAACAAAATGAGACTCTGTCTCAAAAAAACAACCCCCCTCAAAAAGCCGGTAAGGTGTGTCCAGCTTGAGAGAATAATTGATTCGCTCAACTGCCTCAAATTCTTTTTTGCAATATGTCAGATTATTAAGTCCCTTTGCCACCAGTGAAGCCAAGTTTAATCAGTTTGATTCATCAGTATATATGAGAGCAGGCCATTTAGGTAAGCCTTCCCAAAATGTGATTTTATACGAAAGGGAGAAATTTGTAAAAATATTTGATTGAATGCCTTGGTATTAGAGTTATATAGTATGGTCTTGAATATTATGCTGTTTACCATAAGTGGAAGGAATCTTAAAATGGGATGCATGAGCATGCATGGTTAGGACCTGGGTATTTCTGCAGAAGCGTTCTGAGGTTGTCTTTTTATGGAAGTAAGGGAGAGGTAAGGGTAAGGCTTGACTCAGAAAAGTAGAGGGTGCAGTCCATCCCCATTTGACTCAGGTTGCTCCAACTAAGAGGAGTACCCAGAGAGAGCTGCTTGTCCCCAGAAAAAAAATGAAGGCTTGTGCATGTTATATATATCACACAGTGGACGTGTGTGTTTACCTTGGGTTATTTGTTTGAAAAGGTAACTGGGGCTCTCTGGTCCCATTTGTATTATGTGATATCGTGAACAAAGGTCTTTGATGGGAAGAGGTATGGAATAAAACAAACTTTTCTCTTTTCTTTTTCCAGTTTCGTTCTCTGAACATGGTCTCCGAATGCCTTTTTTCCCTAATAAATGGAGATGATATGTTTGCCACATTTGCGAAAATGCAGCAGAAAAGTTACTTGGTCTGGCTGTTTAGCAGAATTTATCTCTACTCCTTCATCAGCCTCTTTATATATATGATTTTAAGTCTTTTTATAGCACTGATCACTGATACTTATGAAACAATCAAGGTAAGTTTGTAAAGAGCCATGCCTAACAGCATTCTTTTAGAACTTGCATAATAGCAAGAAAATTTAGCACCTAAATGGGAAAAGGTAGTTGACAAGATGTTAATTTCTTCATGCTAGAGAAAAGGACCCCAACTTTATAGACTGAGAAACAGAAATGGAGGAGAAAACAGAACTTTTTAAATGTTGAAAGTCGTATCTTTAAGTAATTATGCTTTTGCAAGCAAGCTTTCTAACCTTTTTTTTTAATTAGAATTTTAAGAGTTAGTAGATCTTGGGTGAATAAAACAGATGGCATAGGCCGGGCGTGGTGGCTCACGCTTGTAATCCTAGCACCTTGGGAGGCCGAGGCAGGTGGATTGCCCTGAGCTCAAGTTCAAGACCAGCAAGAGCCAGAGTGAGACCCCGTCTCTACTAAAATAAAAAAGCCAGGTATTCTGGCAGGTGCCTATAGTCCTAGGTACTTGGGAGGCTGAGGCAAGAGAATCACTTAAGCCTAATGAGTTGGAGGTTGCTGTAAGCACCATGGTACTCTACTGAGGGCCACAAAGTGAGACTCTGTTTCAGTAAAAATAAATAAATAAATAAAACAAAATAAAATAAAAACTTCAAACTAAGAAGATTAAAAGCCAATTGAAAGCAAAATTAAAAAAATAAAAATAAAAAAAAGATGGCATTTTCAGAAAGCCAAAATTTTGTGGGGAACTTCAAAAATCTAATTTTTGTGAAGAAAAATTGTCCTCTTCCTCTGGAGTGTGCTGTCTCTTGGCAAGGCCTGATGGCCTCCTGAATAGCAGAGGGCTTGATGGGTCCACTACTACCATGTGTTCTTTTTTTTTTAATTTATTTATTTTATTTTATTTTTTTAAATACATGTATTTTATTATTCTTCATTACATTATTCCCCCCCCCCCACTCCTCCATGGTAAGACAGAATTGATTTACAGAAAAGAATACAGAAAACACCAAAGCTCCTGTACTACCAGGTATTCTTTACCCAGTCAGAAACTACATGATGATTTGAAAAACTATCATCATTCGTATGAGATATTTTCAAAATCAGTGTGAGCCCCTTGAAATATGGAAAGGAAGATTAAACATCCATGTCTATTTCCATTTCTAATAACCTTATACTGTTAGGTGTACTATTGACACTTCCACTTGGGGACTTTTCTTTCTAGGTTTGGGAGGGGTTAGGAACCACGATGCCATGTGGTTGCCCCAGGGATAAAGAGAACGCCTCGGTTTGGAGCTGATCATCATGAGTACCTTGCTCATGAAGCCAGGGCTGTGACTTCATTATTAGTGAGATTTCAGGGGCGAAATAACCTCCTTGCTCTCTCCGTAGAAGATGAGATGTGTGCGTAGGACCCCCAAAGCAACTGGGAAAGAAAGAATTTAGTTGTAACTGTCCAAATCTCTCCCAAAGGTACTCTAAAAGTTCATTACCTTCAACTCTGCATGCAGGGAACTGGGTGTTATTTAAGGGTGACATTAGAAGTCTCGGAGTAACATGGCTTTTTAACTTTTGATGACACAGGCCTGACACTCATTATTTTATTATTTTTATTATTATTATTATTATTTGAGACAGAGTTTCACTTTGTCGCCCTCAATAGAGTGTCATGGCATCATAGCTCATAGCAACCCCAAACTCTTGGGCTCAAGTGATTCTCTTGCCTCAGCCTCCCAAGTAGCTGGAACTACAGGTGCCCACCACAACACCTGGCTATTTTTAAAGATGGTGTCTTGCTCAGGCTCAGGCTGGTCTCAAACCCATGAACTCAGCAATCCACCCATCTCAGCCCCCCAGAGTGCTAGGATCACAGGTATGAGCCACCGCGCCCAGCCTGAAACTCACATTTTAGATGCTAACCTTTTTTCATGGGCTCAGAGCACTTGCCAAACAGGCAAGCTAAATTATTTCTGATCAGAAATTTTTGGTCAGAGAAAGTCCTAGAGATCTTAGAGCCCAAATTGATATAAATATGATGTCTTTAAACAAATCTGTCTGCTTAGAAGGGTGACTCTAAAAGAGTGTAAAGGTTGGCAAATCCCCTTATAGCATTCAGATCTTTGCCCAGACACCTGAGATAGTTTTCTGGGAAGCCTGGGGGTGTGCCCCCATCAGCGCTCAACAGCACCCTGTTAATCCCCGTCAGTCAGGCCTCTTGTCGCCTCAACCAGGTTCCACCTGGATGTCTGCTTCACACTGACCTGGCAGTCATGAACCTGCAGGGCAGAGTCACGACAAAGGTTCTCAGACTTGGGATGGGGCTGACTCACTTCTCTCTATAAGGAGGATTCACACTCAGACCCAACATGCCCATTTTGGGCTGAAGTAGACCAAGAAAATAGGGTCTACTTCAGAATCCTAGGCCTGCTTTACTTCGGCCAAACCTAAGAGTGACTTGACTCTAGATGCTACATCTTCTTGCAAGTGCTGGGAAGTGCAGAAACTATCCCTCTAAAAAAAATCCCCACCCTTGATAAATGATCCATTTTGGATGTGTAATAAAGCTGTTTCCAAGGGGCTTATTAATGAAGGTTTTATAAACTCTTCTATACAGCATTACCAAGAAGATGGCTTCCCAGAGACTGAACTTCGTACATTTATATCAGAGTGTAAAGATCTGCCTAACTCCGGAAAATACAGATTAGATGATGAGCCTCCATTATCTTTATTCTGCTGCTGTAAAAAGTAACTATCAGGTTTATCTGTGATTAAGAGGAAAATATAATGTGTAACTGAGTTGAAAAAAACTACATGAATATTTTGAGATCAGGTGCAGTATGTTTGAAGACTAATTGATAGGTGTAATTTATCAAGAACTGTGTAACTTTTATGTTTTTAAAAGCAATATTTAATGTCTTTGCAGTTTTATGCCGGACTTGTTTTAAAAAACTGATGAAGGAAATTGTTGGATTATTATTCTTTCTTGTTTATTTTGCCATAGCTTTAGAATGTGCTTTCTGTGCCTCTCTTTAGCTCTTCTGTTCTTGTTTCCAGCTGTTCTGATTGTGAGGATTGTGTTGTTAGTGGAAAACAATCCCCGGTCTGATAGTGACTTTTCTTAGTGGTGCATCACTGAGAGAGCTACTACTGAAAGAGCTAGCTACTGTATAACCAGTAATCATTGCATTTTAAAATTTTCTCTTAATAGGCAGAATAAGAAACAACCATCCCCAGCTAACAAGTGCAACCCAGTCATGCACCGCTTAATGAGAGATTTACTTTGAGAAATGTGTTGCTGGGTGATTTCACAGTTGTGCAACCATCACAGAGTGTACTTAACACCAACTGGAGTGCTATAGCTTATAGGCGCCTACCAACCAACACGGCATATTGCTATAATGATACTGTAGGTAGTTGTAACACAGCAGTGAGTTCTTGTGTATCTAAACATGAGAAAGGGACAGTAAAAATGGTATTACATTCTTGTAGGACCATTGTTGTATATGTGGTCCATCATTGACCAAAATGTCCCATGTGGCACATGACTGTATTTGGTTCTGAAGGACTATTATTTGATTCTGCTTTTAGTCCTGAAGAGGATCACGTTTTTCAATGTTCAGGTATAAGTTTTCTCTCCTCCTCAGGGTTAAAGTATAAAGTTGGAACAGTATCTTATACACTGATGAAAATGGAAACACATATCAAAATCTTATTTGATCCAACAGTGATTATTTCATTAGTACCTGAGCAACATGTGAAGCTTATGATGGACTGTGCCTTTCATGGGCACACTTGGTCTCAGCAAAGTGTTCTGGAAAAATATTAAAAATATTCTGGAAAACAAGTATGCCCCACATTTAAAAACAAGTGAGGAATGTATGCCTTAAAAAGATACAAGGAGTCTCTACTCTTTCCGACTACTGATTGATAACTGCAGGGATTTTCACAGCATGAATATCTGTTTTGTGTACTATTCAAATAGTAATAAATTCAATGATGTTCAATAAAGTTCTTCTTAAAGCACACTTTTTTTTTTTTAAAGGAAACTGACTTTTAAGTTTCTGATTTTGTCTTAAAGTCTAAATGAACATAGCCCGGAGACACTGAAATCCTATTATTTAATCATACTGGCCATCATAATAAAGATGCCAGGTGTTGCAATGTGATGTTTTACAATAGGTATGAACTATTTTGTAGTAATATTATGGCTTTTAAAGTATAAGAAAATCTAAATGTTTAGGTGAGTTTTTGAGGGGGCTTACTGTTAGTATTTCTATAACTATCACGTATAGAATTTACTAGAATCCAGTGAAATTTTGAAATTATGTGTATCTGATAAATCCTGTTCTTTACTTTTTGTGAGATTTTTATACTAACAATAATACTTCAATGGAAACATAAACCTACTGACCTAGGGTTTTGGCTTTGCTCTGAAGTCATTATGTTTCTTCTGTGGAATTACAGCCAGTGACTTGGCACCTTCATGTCTCCTGATTCTCCTAGCTTTCTATTGTGGTAGGAGTCCCTGATAAATTCCAAATTCTAATTTTTAGTACTGATGCCCATGAGACAATAGTTCTACTATTTCCTGAAAGAAACAGCAGCAACTAACGTTTTTGAACTGTTCCCAAACCAATACAATGGCTCCATCTTGGTAGGCAGATAATTATAGGCCAGTCATTTCAGAATTTCCCTAATGTGTATGTATAACCATAGATTATGTCAACGTAGTCAGAAGAAGGAACAGGAAAATGGAAGTTATTGCTTTCTCTTGGGCTTCTAGTCTCCCTAGCCCAAGATATCAGGGCTGGATTTTTGTTGGTGATACCCCTTTCTCTGCAGGTCAGATTCTTTGTTACCTCTTTCCACTATAATGATTTTTTTAAGTTTGTGGGCATAAGAATCACTGGGGGATTTTGTTAAAATTGTGGATGTCAAGGTAATCCTACCAGAGATTCTTCTCCTTTCTTTAAGACAGTATGTTATCAAAGCCCAAGCAGAGATTCTTATTTATCAAGTCCTAGATGGAGGCCAGGAATTTGCATTTTCAGCGGGCACATAGGGTGATTCGGATTAAAGTGGTTTGTGGTGGCTCCATGGCCTAGGAGCAAATCCCTTTGTTGGGGGCTACAAATGAGAAAATCTCTATAGCACTCAGGATTCATACCTGCCTTCTGTTAGTCAAGAAAGAAACCACATTCCCTAGTAAGTGGATTTATGGAAATCAACCTGGATGTTTTAGTATTTGTGTTATGTGTTAAAATCATTAGTAGGTAGACTTTCATTTTACTGATGCCACATTTTCTTTAAATAATTCAGGTGCCATTTTCTCCTTTCATTTAATAAAGCATTAAAATATCAAATACATATTGATTTTTAATCACTTTTGCCCCAGAACACCATTTTCAAACTAAATTAATACATATGAATGGAGAGGTATATGAATTAGAAGACAAAAAACCAAAACTCTCATTATTTGCAGATATGATGATCTACGTAGAAAGTCTAATAGAATTGCCAAATTCTCAAAATGTATTAGAATATTTAACAAGGTTGCCGAGTGCAAAGATCAACTTTAAAACTCTCCAGGCTTCCACTCTACTACTGATAATCATCTAGACAATATAACAGACATAAAATAACATTTACAGTAGAAACCAAATTATAAATTATAAGGCAGAAAGCATGAGATCGTCCCAGAGAAAACGTCCCTGATAGCACTTAAAAAACATATGTGAATAATTGCAGAGGTAATATATTTATGGATGGGGATAACTTAACAGTAAAGATTCAATTCTCTTAAAATTAATCTATAAATTCAACCTAATAGCTACAAAAGTTCTGGGAGCTTTTTATGAAGTTCAAAAAATTGATTCTCAAATTCCTATGAGGAAAGAGGTCCCATGAGTAGCCAAATCAAATTCACAAAGGAAGGAAAAAAGGAGAGAGTCGCCTTACCCAATATTAAGCTATCCTACAAACTCAAAGGAGAAGAAAATATGTAAATGATATTAATATGATGTTAATAAAAGAAAACTAAAGAGACCAATACATGGAATGTACAGCTCAGAAATATACTCAAATATTTGTATTTGCAACTTGTTGTGTCACAATAAAACGAGGAAAGAATAGACTTTAAAACAGGATTGGCAAACTACAGCTTCTGGGCTAAATCTAGCCTGGTCCTTCAGCTAAGAATGGTTTTTATATTTCAAAATAGTAAGAAAAACAATAAAATCTAAATAATATGTGAGTCAACAACAAAAAAAAAACCTGAAGGGAAATTAAAAATTATTTTGAAATAAAAAATGAAAATATAACTGATCAAAAATTGTAGAATGCAGTCAAAGCAGTGCCTAGTGGGAACTTTACAGCATTAAATGAATATATTAGAAAAGAAGGAAGATCTAAAAATCAATCCTCCAAGCTTCTGCCTTCAAAAATTGGAAAAAGGAAAGTAAATAAAGGGCAAAGTAAGCAGAAAGGAAAAAAAATTGAAAACTACAGCAAAAATGAACAAAATTAAAAAATAGGAGATCATCAACTTGGCCCCTGTGGCTCAACAGGCTAAGGCGCCAGCCACATACACCTGAGCTGGCAGGTTCGAATCCAGCCAGGGCCTGCCAAATAACAATGACGGCTGCAACCAAAAAGTGGCCTGGCGTTGTGGCGGGCGGCTGTAGTCCCAGCTACCTGGGAGGCAGAGGCAGGAGACTCGCTTGAGCCCAGGATTTGGAGGTTGCTGTAAGCTGTGATGCCACAGCACTCTATCCAGGGTGACAGTTTGAGGTTCTGTCTCAAAAAAAAAAAAAAAAAAAATAGGAGATCAATAGAATCAACACAACCAGAAGGTTGTTCTTTGACAAGATCAGTAAAATCAATAAGCCTTTTAGTCAAGCTAATTAAGAAAAAAGAAGATACAAATCACTAATATTAAAAATGAAAGTAGGAACATCACTACAGATCCCATGGGCATCAAAAGGATCATAACAGACTATTATGAACAACATTATGCCCACAAATTTGAAATTGTAGATGAAATGGGCCAATTCCTTCAAAGATACAATTCCTAAAACTCCCATAAGAAGAAATAGACAATCTGAATGGGCCTATATCTATAAAAAATTGAATTAATAAAAAATAACCTTCGGGGTGGTGCCTGTGGCTCAGTGAGTAGGGCACCGGCCCCATATATCGAGGGTAGCAGGTTCAAACCAGGCCTCGGCCCAAACAGCACCAACAAAAAATAGGTGGGCGTTGTGGCGGGTACCTGTGGTCCCAGCTATTCGGGAGGCTGAGGCAACAGAATTGCCTAAGCCCAGGAGTTGGAAGTTGCTGTGAGCTGTGATGCCATGGCACTCTACCGAGGGCGACAAAGTGAGACTCTGTCTCTAAAAAAAAAAAAAGAATAACCTTTCAAAACAGAAAACACTAGGCTTATATCGGTTCATAGGTTAATTTTAAGGAAGAAATTATACCCATTCTCTATAATTTCTTCCAGAAGACAGCATCAGAGGGAATACTTCCTAACTCATTCTTGAGGTCAGCATTACCCTGATACTAAAAGGAGACATTGGCATTACAAGAAAAGAAAACTATAAAGCAACATCTTTCATGAACATAGCTGCAAATAATCTTCAACACAAATATTAGCAAATCAAATCTAACGAATGTACAAAAAGAATTATGCATTATAACCAGTGGGACTTATTGAAGTTAGTAGGGTAGATTGAACATTCCAAGAACAATTAATTTCACCTACCACATCAACAGGCTGAAGGAAAACAACACATGATCCTTTCAATAGATGTGATAAAAAGCATTTGAAAAAAAAAAAATCTAACATCCATTCATGAGAAAAGCTCTCAGCCAACTAGGAATAAAGGGGAACTGCTTCAAGCTGTAAAGAACATCAACAAAAACCCTATAATTCACATCATACTTATGGTGAGAAACTTAAGAATCTTTCCTGTGAAGATTAGGAACAAGGGCAAAGATGTGCCCTCCCACCACTCCTTGTCAACATCATGCTGGAAGTCCTAGATAATGTAATAAAATGAGAAAAGGAAATGAAAGGTATACAGTTTGGGAAAGAAGAAAGAAAACTGTCTTTATGTGAAGATGACATGATCGTCTATGTAGGAAATCTGAAAGAATTAAAGAAAAAAAAAAAAACAACTCGTGGAATTAATTAGCGCTTATAACAAGATGATAGGATGCAAGGTTAATACACAAAAATCAGTCAAATAGCAAGGAACAATCGGCATTTGAAATTAAAAATAATACCCTTTAAATTAGTAACCCCCCACAATGAAATGCCTAGCTAAATGTTTACTAGACTATGTAGAAGATCTATATGAGTAAAACTACAAAAGTCAGATAAAATAATCAAAGAACTAAATAAGTAGAGAGATATTCCAGGCACTTGCGAGACAGGGTTCAATATTGTTCTTCCCAACTCAATCTCTAGATTCAAAAGAATCCCAACTGAAAACTGTTATTTTTTGGATATTTACAAACTGATTCTAAAGTCTACATGGAGAGGCAAAAGACCCAGAATAGCCAATATAATATTGAAGAAGAAGAACAAAGTCAGACTGACACTGCCAAAGTCAGGACTGACTTACTATAAAGTGCCAGTAAGGAAGACAGTGTGGTCCGTGGAAGAATAGATCAGTAAACCAATGTAACAAGGAGCCCGGAAATTCACCCACGTGAATATGGCCCACTGATCTTTGATAAAGGAGCAAAGACAATACAATGGAGAAGATAGTCTTTAACAAGGAGGGCTGGAGTAACTGTCTATCCATGAGAAAATGTGAATCCAGACACAAAGCTTACACCCTTCATAAATACTAACTCCAAATGTGTCATAGATGTACATGTAAAATGCAAAAGTATAAAGCTCCTAGATGATAACATGGGAAAAATCTATATGACCTCGGGTTTGGAAATGACTTTTAAGATACAGTGCTGAAGGCACAATCCATGAAAGAAATAATTGACAAATTAGACTCAATAAAAATGAAAACTTCTGCTCTGCAAAAACATTATCAGGAGAAAGAGAAGAAAGGACACAGACTGGGAGAAAAATATTTGCCAGGGACATAGGTGATGGAGTACTGATCCAAAAATATAAAAAGAACTCTCAAAATTCAACAATAAGAAAATGAAAACCTCATTTTAACATGAGCAAAAGAAGCCCAGTGTGGTGGCTCACACCTGTAAACACTTTGGGAGGCTGAGGCAGGTGGATTCCCTAAGCTCAGGGGTTTGAGACCAGCCTGAGCAAGATCAAGGCCCCGTCTCTACTAAAAATAGAAAAATTAGCCTGGTGTTGGGGCAGACACCCATAGTCTCAGCTATTCAGGAGTCTGAGGCAAGAGGAACTCCTGAGCCCAAGAGTTTAAGGTTGCTGAGAGCTATGATGCCACTGCCCTCTACCCCAGTGCAATAGACTGAGACTCTGTCTCAAAAAAAAAAAAACAAAAAAAAGAGCAAAAGGTCTGAAGAGATACTTCGCTAAAGGACACACACAGATTGACGAGTAAGCATATGAAATGTTGATCAACATCATATTACAAGTTAAAACAAGATACCAGCACCCTAACCACTGAGCTACAGGTGCCAAGCCATAGATGTTTATTTATAATTACTGAAACTTAGAATCAATCGGGATGCCCTTCAGTAGATAAATAGATAAATACATTGTGGTATATGCATGCGATGGAAAGTATTCCATGCTAAAAAGGGCTATCGAGTCACATGAAGACAAAGAAGTAGCTTATGTGCATATTGCTAAGGGAAAGAGCCAATCTGAAAAGGCTACATGCTTTATGATTCCGACTGTATGACATCTGGAAAAGGAACAACCGAGGAGACAGTAAAAAGATCACGGGCTGCCACAGTCAGTGGGGAGAGATGACTAGCTGGAGCCCAGAGGATTGTAAGTGCAGTGTTGTTATCAGTTTGGGCTGCTGTTACAGAGTACTATGGACGGGGCGGCTTAAACAACAGAAATTTCTCACAGCTTTCTCTTCCAGCTTTCTCTGGAAGCTACAGAGTCCCAGACCAAGGTGACAGCAGAGCCAGTGTCTGCCTGGTCATCAGGCAGCTGTCCTCACACAGCAGAGAGAGATGATTTCTCTCCTTTATTTCTTTTTCAAGTATCACAATGTTTATTGATAGACACAAGTGTATAAAATCAGGGCTTGAACATGACTTGATAGATTAAATAGACTTAATTTCAGTACTATAATAAAAGGGGCCAATTTAAAATCTCACCATTTGTTTCACACAAAAACCACTTCAAGGGCATCACCAATCTCTCAAAACTGATCAGTTGTGTGCAAGTAAGCCATGTTTCTTTTAAAAAAGACTTGTGCACTTGTCCAACCTCAAGGATACTAAAATCTGGCACATAAAGCCTATTATCAGAGGTAGAAATACAGGCTATTTCTGTAATATACTATTACAGCAACAACCATCAATTATAGTTAAGACTTTTTTCTGTAACTACCAAATGGAGAATCAAATATTGCAACAATGCAAGTCTTACTGAGTCAAGTGCATTCTACAGTATTCAGAGCCGCTATTCAGTTTTCTAACTTAAAACAGCCTGTGATAACTGGCAACAAAGCAGGTCCTTGCAGTAGGTTGCCTTTGCTTGAGAACTTACGATATAATTACTGCTAGCTTCTAAAAGGCTATCTAAACATTAAAGATAACGCCTACCTTTTCTTATCTGGGCACTAATGACATTCAAGAAGGCTTCATTCTTAAGACCCAGTTATCTCCCAAATGTCCCATCTCCAAATATCGTCACACTGGGGAGTTAGGCTTCAACATATGAATTCTGGGGGACACAAACATTCATTCCACAGCAGGCAGTGAAACTATTCTTTATGATACGATAGTGTTAGATACATGCCATTATGCATTTGTCAAAACTCACAGGCTGTACTACCCTAGTGTAAAGTAAGGACTTTGCATAATGCTTTGTCAATGCAGATTCATTGATTATCACACATGTAGTATTCTGGTGTGGGATGTTACTAGCAGGAAGGCTATACTTGTGTTGAGGCAGGGAATATTTGGGAACTGTACCTTCTGCTCAATTTTGCTGTAAACTTAAAATTGAAATTGCTCTAAAAAATAGTCTTTTTTTTAAATTAAAATAAGAATATTTCACAATACATGAAACACAGTCACTTCCGTGTTTACTTATTGTCTGTGATAATATATTACAGAGTTGAATAGCTGCCAAGGAGACAGTATAATCCATAAACTCTAAAATATTTACTGGCTCTTTATGGGACAAAAAACTGCCAATTTCTGATTTTCAAGATAGCTTGCTGAAAGCTGGCTTACTTCATGTAGAAAAACTAGATTGCAGCCATGTCTCCTGCCTTATGTAAAGTTGAAGTACAGTGGAATTTGATGTGATAGATAAAACTGAAATATTGAAGAATATTAGTGACCTAAGGACACAGAAAGACTTTATTTTATTTTATTTATTTATTTATTTTAATTTATTTTTTATTTTTTATTTTTATTTTTTTATTAAATCACAGCTGCGTACATTAATGCAATCAAGGGGTACAATGTGCTGGTTTCATATACAATCTGAAATGTTTTCATCAAACTGTTCAAGATAGCCTTCATGGCATTTTCTTTTCTTTTTTTTTTTTTTTTTCCAGTGGTAAGACAGAATTTATTTACAGAAAAGAATACAGAAAACACTAAAGCTCCTGGTAGAGAGAGAGAACTCAAGTGGGGAGAGAAAAGCTCTCTC